>JAQIWK010001039.1:0-12035 GCA_034695265.1 Dissorhina ornata | reverse complement strand
GAGAGAGAGAGAGAGAGAAATATTGCTAAAGCATTTTTAGCCATTTTTCAGCAGTGAAAGTACGGTAAAGGTTTTTGACTGGAGTTTTTCAGTTCACTTGATATAATAATAAAACCATTCATTAATTTTGATTCAATAAGTATGTTGTCATAAAATGGCTTTTGTTTTTCCCGAAAAAATAAATATTATTTTTTGATAAATTTTCATGATATATTATAGTTTAATATTTATGTTTTGCCATCAAACGTCCACCACTATTATTATTAATATATTTGTTATGCTTTTTACTCTCTCTCTCTCTCTCTCTCTCTCTCTCTCTCTTTTCTTTCTTTGTTTCTCAATGTTATATTTTGTCAAAAAATGCTTTGACTTTAAGTTAAACTATTTTCTAAAATTAAATTTTTCTCAGAGTTTCCTACTCTCTCTCTCTCTCTTCCTCTTTCTCGCTCTCTCTCATTCACTCACTATCTATCGCTGCCTTTCTTTCTTTTTGTATTTTAAAAAACTTTATATTTTATTTGTTTTTTAATAAACTATTATCTAATGGAAAGAAATGTTTCGGGAAATTACATTAAATGATTCAAACCATTTTATTTTGTGACTCAATTAACTTTAACGGTATACTGTATATCGACTACTGAAACTAATTTTTTAACTGGATACAATTTAATATTTGATGTTTTTTCAATAAAAAATATATTTAACTTTTATATACTTTGATATGACGTCAAATTGAAAACTATATTTATAATCAAGTAAATAATATCAAATAAATATCAAACATCCTTGCCCACTTTAATTTTGCACTTAATTTAAATGTAATTTAATTTATATTTTTATAAATAAAAATTTATTTTAGAAACTTTTAAAATGTTATATAAATTTAATTTTAACCATGAAATTTTTAGCCCAAAAAATATTGATTCACATAATGTACACTAAATTATCATAGTAATTTATTTCATATTTTAATAAGTTTTGAGTTTTATATTTTAGTTTATAAAATAATAGTTTTATAAAAATTTATTATTATTTGTATAATAAATTATTTTTCTATTTAATGAATGCAATGAGTGCTAATTAATTCATAACTTATTTATTATCTTGAATAACAATGTTAAAGAAATGGCTAGTTTTGCAATAAAAATTTTATGTATTTATACAAAGTCTGTACTTATTTAGCACTTTTTTTTAAATAATAAACTATATTTATATATTAAATATACCTTTTATAAAGTAAATTTTGTATTAAATATTATATAAAGCCTACAGAAAAGTGTTTGACATTGACACCCGTTGTTATTATTAATATACTGTATTATAAAACATAGTTTTATTGATGATTTAAATAATATGATATTTTAAATAATAATAATAATAGACATAAAATATTTGATATCTTAAAAGATAACAATTTTAAAAGTCATCTTTGTATTCAATTTTTAGCTTTAGGTCTTTTTTATTTAATATACAATGTAATGCTCAATAAGTTATTTATTTATAATACAAAGAAATGCATTCAATATTAATGACAACGAAAGGGTGAATAAAAAGATCTTCTTATCATTTGTAGACATCGTATATCATATCAAATCATATTTTTATGAGAGAAAAAAAAGATAATAATAAATAATTAAATAACTATTTTTATGCTTAAATAATAATAAGATTTTCTTTAAAAATTCCTTCATATATTTTTCTCTCAATTATTTTATAAGTCTATTAAATAATATTTTTAAAAATCTAAACATATAATAGTGTAGCGAAAGGATTTTCACAAATATATTACATTATATAATATTCTATAATATTATTACAAAAAGTAAGGAAAATTTAATATAATTAATCTTCAAGTCTACCGTATATTTAAGTACAAATACATACAGAATCTTAGAGAGAGAGAGAGAGAGAGAGAGAGAGAGAAAGAAAGAGAGAGAGAGAGAATATTGTGAATTCAATTCTGTAGTTTGTGGTAATTGTTTGACATATAATAATAATAATAAAATACAGATATATCTAAAAGCTATTGTTGTTGTGGTCTCTGACTAACTACATGTCTGGTGCTAAAGGTTTTGTGATCACCTTTTTCTTTGTTATTTAAAAGAAATTATAAGTACTTTTATTTTGATATGTTCACTACAAATGGATGTAGCTCATCCAGTTGAATTAGATAAGATAAATGGATTGTTTCAAACGTCTGACACAAATTAATATCAAAACATTTATATACACAATAAGAGTCAGACATAAAAGTGGTTTTGATCTGAATAAAGGGCAGTGAATGGAAAAAGACTTTGCAATATACATCACATCCATGTTATGAGGAGTACATGTAGATGATTGGTCACCATTCATTCATATGGTATATAAACTTTTATTAAATATCAATACAGAGAAAGAAAGAAAGAAAGAAAGAAAGAGAGAGAGAGAGAGAGAGAGAGATGCAAGAGATACAAGACATCTCTCCACAATCTCTCCATTCAATTAGTGCATCACAAGATGTGGATCACAAAACACACCAAAAAATAAAAGTTAAATACCATTCATTAGATTATAACTGTTTTTTCCCTGTCTTTAAAGCCAAATGTCTTATTGTTTATATTTTTGGTTGTGTTGGTGTGCAAGCAATGAATGTCTACTCTCATTAATTTGATGTTTGACTAACCATTCACTTTTCTGACTAACTGTTCAATGGCCAACTGTATTATCTATCTTTATATATACATCTATCTTCATGTATACCTCTCTCTCTCTCTCTCTCTCTCTCTCTCTCTACCGCAACATTATGAACGACAGGCCGGGCGGGGCCGGGCTATCGACCCAAGCATTCAGTTTAAGTAATTCTGTCTTAATTAACATTATGACATGACATGACACCACACACTCAACTTCAAAGGGTCAGTAGCCTCTTCTGACAAACTTTAATATTTGTAGTCTATGTATGTGTCAAACAATTTGTGATCAAATATTTGACATTCAATGCCCGACATATTTACTATAAATCAAATACAAACCAATATATTCTTGCATTTTGAATATCTTGTCATGAATTTAATATACAATATATTAGTATTCTTTATAGTGTATTAAACAGTAAGTCTTAAAATCAATGTATTTGATAATAATTTTTTTGGTGAACAAAAACACAGTAACAATGAAGTAACTAAAAAAGTATAGTAACAATTAAATTAAATTAAATATAATTTACAAATGAATGCTTTGTTACCTAAAAATGATAATACAATACAATGGCGAGTCTCAACACACATACAGAGTTGTATATAATAGATAGATAGAGACAGACAGACAGATAGTGAGGCAAACAGTTTTGTGGCAAACGGTAACTCTATTAAAGGGAAGCCACGTATGACTATTGCAATGAGTAGTAATCCCAGGGATTAGATTTGATGAGCGGTCAGCTCTAAAACTCCAAGTAATCACTTTTATTGATCCAATCATTTTTGTTGTCTTGTTTTCTCCTTTTATTCATTCAAATATTACATTCAATTTATTGCAGAATTACGTTTACTCTCTCTCTCTCTTACTTTTGCTGATTTTGTTATAAATATATATATAAAGTGAAGTGAAAATTGATGATTAAAGTCGTTGGCAAAATAGTCACATATTATTTCTTTCTCTATCTCGTATAACATAATAAAACTCAAATAAATTCATTTTTTATAAGGTTTTTAAATTTTAAAGAAAGACTTAAATAAATATATTAGAAAATTAATTATTAAAATTACATTTCATTAAAATGCTAATACAGTTACTAAAATTATTTTCATTAACAAAAAAAACATTCTCTAAAATTTATTTTCTATGTTTTGTAATAATAATATAAATAATATATCAATATTTTTATATATTGACTTTGCATTAATTTAAGTATATGTGTGTATGCATTTGCGGGACTAACAAATTGTCAGAATATTTAAACTGCAATTCATTTAATAACAAAAAAATTAATTAAAGTAATAGTAATTTCGTTGAAAGTTTTAAGAGAGAGAGAGAGAGAGAGAGAGAGAGAGAGAGAGAGAGAGCGAAAGCTTGCCATTAGTTGCCATAATTTATATTAAACTCATTAAACTGCAAAACCTTTCGCTCAAAACTCTTATGAGTGAAAAATATATACACAAAGAGTGAGAGAGACATAGAGTGAAGACTATGCATAACAATGCGATACTTAATTAGATTATATACACATATATATTAAAATATATAATTTATTTTTGTAAAATAATTTTAATAATAATTGGATAACAAAAACATCATTAATCAAAAGCGTATACATAGTATAATAATAACAATATTTAATACAATAATGAAAGGCATACATATGTTTTATATTATGCATTTAATCTGAATATAAAAAAATTATATTAATAATTTTTGTTACTTATTATGTCTTTTGTTAAAATAAATTTTTGCATTCATCACAACACACACCAAGATATGAAAGGGAGAGAGAGAGAGAGAGAGAGAGAGAGAGAGGGAAAGAGAGAGAGAATATTGATATAACTTCATATGTGATATCACGAGAACTACTAAATAATATGAGGATAAGTATTGCTGTATATATAATACCATACTATAGCCAAGCAAACCAACTGTGTATTGTAAATGTAGATATAATATTATATGGTGTTATATGGCTATAAATAAATGTGCCCTAAATTCAGTGTTTGGAGTTAACTTTACTTCAATGTCTATTTATAGACTTTTTCTCTACTATTTCCAGACCTAAAAATAAGGTTCACATATATTTTTATATCTATATATATATTCTGTATATTCTGTATAATATTCTGTATGTGTTTCGCGTAAATAATAATAATAAGCAAAAGTCTGTGTGTAATGTAATGGTTGTGTCATATTATATATGCGCAAACTTTTTTTACAATCATATTTTTGTTTTGACCAAACATTTTAATATAAACAACTCATAATTTACACACAGATATATTAATTTTGTGCACAAAATATTATATATAAAAATAAATATATTAAATATATTTTTGTGTTTAATATATTTCGACCTCAAAATAAAAACGAGATCATAAAATGCATAAAAGCTTTATGTGTTTTACTGTCTTATCATTATATTATTATTATATATACCGTTTTATATTGATATATAAAAATATATTTTTTGATAGACATATAAGTTATATATATATATAAATAAACAGTAAATTTGATGGCTAAAGACATCCCAATAGATATAGTAAAGAGATATACATTATATATATTATGAAAGCAATATTATATACCATATCTTTATAACCTGTTTATGTGATGAATGTTTTTGATGAGAATTTGATGCATAAAAATGAAAGATGAAATGCAAGACTAGTATTATTATTATTACTGTATATTATGATTATTAAAGTCACAATAATAATCAATTGAATGGTTGAATCCGTTGAATGTATATACAGAAATAAAAATGACAAACAAAATATTTTCAATACACAAATCATTGTCTATTTATTTATATATAAATATAAATGTCTATAGAAGTTATTCTCTGAAAATAAGATATAGATTTTGTAAGACAATGATTGAGAGAGAGAGAGAGAGAGAGAGAGAATAGTAACAAAAAAGGTTTGAATGCAATTTGGATTTAAAGGCAAACACAAAAGTGTAAGACTTTTTTTGTACAGACTTTTGTTACAGACTTTTGGCCGAAAGGGCTGTACTGGGAATTGCAATACACAACACAACTCTAACAACAATTTATCCATAAAACTAAAGGTTTGAATTGTTTGGCACACATTGGGTATAAAAACTAAGAAAAATAATATTACTTCAAACATAATTTACTGATAGTCTATTGGCAACAAAAAAAACAAAAGAAAAAAGTTTTTGTATCGTATTGTTGACTAATATTCTTACTTTTGTTTAGCAAATTATTATACAGAAAAATATTGCTCTTTATATTATTGGTATAAAAATAATATGAAAAACAAAACAAAAAACAAAACTATTCAGTGATTTTGTATGCTTTTAGTTATAAATTTTTTGTACCAAAAATATAATATTAACTATAAATAAACTTTTGAAAAGTAGATTCTTAAAGGAAATGAGATTAGAGACCCACAAATGTATTATAAAAAATAACCCACTGTTTTATTGGTGAGTAAAAAACAAACAACAAAAATGAATTTCTCAACAAAACAATTCTCAATAATTTTCACTCTTGTTTAGATGATTATGAAGATTACACTGTATTTGCAGTGATATAAATGGTAAATATTTTAGTAAAATTACATTCAAAAAAAGAAAAGAAAACTTTCTGTAAAACTATGTTAGAAATGGTTATTGTGTTTGAGAGAGAGAGAGAGACCAGAAAGATGTCTAACAGTTATTGTCGACTTAGGAGATGAAGAAAATGAGATAAAGAACTCGTATAATAGCTATGATCTGTTTGTAGTGTATGTTCTGTACAATAATAATGATACTTATTATGTCACTCTCTCTCTCTCTCTCTCTCTCATCTTTTACTCACAAACTCTTACAGCATATGAGTTGTTTGAGCGCCAGAAACATAACAGTAATGCGACTCTAAACCCCAGAAAACACTCATTAAGAGCACAAACTTATCGCACAAAATATATGACATAAGAAAACATTAGAAAAAAAAATTTTCGGTAAAATAAATTACGGGAAATACTTATATATATTTTATTATACTTTTCCTTTTTTTAAAAACTATAAAACAAAAAGTATTTATAAAAATTTAATGAAAAATTCAAACTTATCTGTCAAACTATCGGTATATCTTTCTATCATATAGTATAAAATATTATTTTTTAAAAATACAATAAAAAATAATATTGAAAATCATCTTTAATGGTTTTTGATAAATCTATTAGTTATTATCAAAGTGGATAATCTTAGCCCTATTTAATTTTGGCGGTTATAAAGTTAGCTAGCTTATCATCATTTTTAAAAAATTCAAAGATAGTGTAATTTTTATTAATGAAAAGTTAAAACTTTATTGGTTTTGCCCAATTAGTAATTTTTTAATGAAATTAAGTTATAGGGATTAGAAATTTAATATTTAAAAATTAGTAATAAAGTTTGTGTAAATTTTTATAAACTATTGTAACCTAGTAATATTTTGGGTGGTTAATTTAAATAGGGCTAGAATTATTCATTCTAGTTATTATCAAACAAAACTGCAACAACAAAAAATACAATAAGATTTCCCAAACAAAAAAAGATGATTTTGATTTATAGTATTATTTTTCACCCAGCACATACCGTATATATCAATTGGTTTCATTCATACATGCATTCAAAACTTTATTATTATTATTTTTTGGTTACAAAACAAAACAAAAATACTTCAAAATAAAACCAAAATAAATGACTACTACCAGAGAAAGTCAAAGTCAAAATGCCAAAACTTTTATTTTATAGCCATAGTACCCGGCTACTAATGATGTCGTTGTCAGGGTATTAGCTTTCAAATTACAATTTATTTTATTAAATTAAATTTTCTCCTTTTGTTTAATTAGTTTAATTAAATATATGAACCAAAACTACATTGAAATAAACTTAACTACTTTTTTTTGGTTGAATGGCAAGTCTATCTAAACTTAATATAAAAAGGCTAAAAGTCAACCAAAAATATCAGATAATATATAAAATAATATATATTTTTATAATAAATATATATATAAAAAATTTTGTTTACATTTTAATAATATTATTATACAAAATAGAAAGTGTTTTTTGGTTGTATTTATAATAAAAATTCAAAAGTTTTAAAGTAAATAAACCACGAAAAAAGTGTATAACTTTTTTAAAATATTATATAATATATAACTTATATAATGAGAAATTGTGTGTACATTTATAAAATATAATAAAATTAAAAATTCATCATGGTTTTTTGTGGTGAGAGTAAACATTATACAAGTGCCTTATAAGTTATAACTTTTGTGTCAAGTAAAAACCTAATAAAACATTATTGAATTTTTTTAAACTCAATTTTTTATTCAATCATTTTATTTATATATAAAAAAAATTATTTTACCCTTAAATGAAATGCAAACAAAATAAAATTCAAACCAAAAAATATAATATAACTTCACAGAAAAATTGAATTTTCTTTTTTTTATATTTAATTTAAAAATTTAAATAAAAACTATTGGAAAAAAATTTATTAAAACTCTTAAAACCAATTCAATACTAATAATAAAAAAGTTATTCATAACTTTGACATAATATTTAAGATAAACCCAAAATCAATGATCACGCTATTGATCATAGATTTAATACAATTATACTCATTAGCCATAACGAGATCTTCTTTGGTGAGTGATATATTTGTCTCTCTCTCTCTCTCTCTCTCTCTCTCTCTCTCTCTCTCTCTCTCTCTCTCTCTCATTGTATGTAACTTTTTTTGAGGCTTCAAATTAGTATTGAATTTATTGTAGCATTAATTCTGTTGAAACATTAGTAGCAATCATTGGGTCAGGGATTGAGTGGTTTGTATTGACTTGAATTGAATGAGAAAATTGTTTACCAGTAATAATACAAAAAATAAAAGTAAATAACAAATAAATAAATCAAAAGACAAAATAAAACCACAAAATTTTGTTCATATTTATGGTATTATTTATATATTTATTTGCGGTTCACTTGCAGCAATGGTTTGCGTTTTTGTGTGGCTTTTGATTTAAAAAATAAAAGTGAGTGAAAGCCCTTCCCAATCGTATAACTGATTTCATATTTTTCTTACTTATTGTATATAAATTTTTATTTCATTGCTTTCGTTTAGTTTAGTATTAAAGATTTTCATACCAACAAAATAAAAAATCATAAAATAAAGCAAACATGCAATTCAATAGACACTCTCAGCATTTATACTCTCTCTCTCTCCCTCTCTCTCTCTCTCTCTCTCTCTTTCTTTCTCTCTCTCTCTTTCTCTCTCTCTTCTAGTCTTTACGGCTTCTCGTTTTCCACTCGTTTTTCATTTATGTCTTCATTTCTATTATTGTTGAAAAAATTGAATAAAAAATTTCTTAAAATTTGAGGGGAAGTGCATATAAAAGACGATCAATATTTACAACAAAAATACTATAATATAAGGCTATAAGTGTGCGTGAATTGGACAGTAATCTCATCTTTAAGTTAAAAGTTAAAGAAAAGTGCACAAAAAATATTAATTTTAAAAATGAAAGAATTGATTAGAGAAAGAGAGAGAGAGAGAGAGAGAGAGAGAGAGAGAGAGAGATTGTCAAAGATCTTTTTCAAAAAATTATGTCATAATGAAAACCATTGTATTTTTAGTTTGTCAATACATTTTAACACATAATCGTTAGCCAAGAAAGTGCCAAATAGTTTTGATGCATTGATTAAAAATGTTTAACTAAAAAAACATTTGCCAAATAGGTGTAGCGCTAGTTTAATTTTAGCTCAGGCTTTGCTAATTAAGCGTAAATTTTTAGATTAAAATTAAAGATTTGAATTACAATTTTCACTAATACTTAGCGTAAAGAGAGAAAGACGTTTTGAAGGTTTTTATATATAAATTGTTTAGCGCTGTATTCAACACATACCCAAACATATCATTTTCAGTTCTATCACCAAAAAGACTAGCCGAAAAAAATCTGCAGTAAATTGCATATAAAATGTATTGATATATACTCTTAGAATTTATATTTGTTATATAAAATATATTTTTTGCAAAGAGATGTGAACTGAATAGTGCAATACAGTGTTATATACTATTTTATGTGCAAAAATGTTGATTTGTTAAAAAGATTTAGAGTTTTATTTTCGTTTACAATACTATTTGTAAAGAGAGAAAATAAAAGGAAAACACGAAAACTCAAAAACTATGTTTCAGTTTTAAACCCAGAAAAAGAGATTATAATTGAAGGAATAGAGAGAGAGAGAGAGAGAGAGAGAGAGAATGTACTGCAATAGTTGGCTGAAACACTGCCCTTATTCTACAGCTGATTCTGTTCTCGCTTTTGATGCCTAGTTCTGCAGATATTTAGACGCCTTTGCATTAAAATTCTGAGCTCTTTTTCGGTCTTTCTCTCTCTCCCTCGCAGTTCTATACTCCTGTTGAGAGTACCGACAGTTGCCATAGGAATCGGCGTTTGACGTCACAAACGCACAGAAAAATTGTGAGAGAAGAATATACAGAGTCGGAGAGTCAGAGAGAATTGGGTGTAAAGAATAGGGAGTTTGTGTAGTGAGTGAGTGTCGCTGAGTGCAAGAGAGTGAGAGCGAGAGTACCATATCGTTCAGATGAGTGGCAAAACTCAATGCAATGCGAGACTCGATATTATAATACTGTGTGACTCTTCTATGTGAACCAGAAGATGAGAGACAACACAAAGTGAAACACAACGCAACACAAGAAGTGTATGAAAAGAGTCACAAAAGAGTGAGGAATAGGAAAAAAGAAGAAGAAATAGTAAGAGAGAAAAGCGCGACAATAATGTATAGTTATATAAGTGAATGAGTGGTTTGTTTGTGAAAGTTACCAACAAGAGAAAAAAAAAGAAATTTATACCAGGTGATAATAGTAAATAATAATCATCATCATGATAATGATAATAATAAAAAAATTAATAATATTATTATACAATTATTAAAAATAAAATGTGTTTAATATAGTCATTAAAATAAAAATTGTTTTCTCCCGAAAAAACATTCAACAATTAAATTCAGTTTAAATGAAAAAAATTTGTGTCAAAACAAGTGCAACGCGAAGTAAGAAGCGGTTGATTAAGCGGACGGTATTAGCAATGGACTGACCGCTTATGTGACCGCTGACCAGACAACAACACCTGAGCCGTAATGAAAAGGCAGAATATCCGGACACTAAGTTTGATTGTGTGTACGTTCACATATCTGCTGGTGGGAGCAGCTATTTTCGACGCTCTCGAGTCCGAACACGAAGAAAAACAAAAAGTGTCGTTAGATTTGTTTGAAGAGATGTTAAAAAGGAAATATAATATGTCGGAAGAAGACTTCAAAATATTGACTACAGTGGTCATCAAAAGTGTACCGCACAAAGCCGGCGTCCAATGGAAATTTTCGGGCGCCTTCTACTTCGCCACCACCGTATTGACCACAATCGGTAAGTCACAAAACATTCATACCTTGCTTATTTTTCATTCACATACATAAAACATCTATTTTTACAATATATTAAACTCATGAGACATATAATAAATATTACTGTAAACATTCATTACTAAATATGTAAATTATATGATTATTTTTCAAATTGTTTTATTTTTAAATGTAATTAATTTTATTAATATATAAATATATATATATACTTAATATTTAATTATTGTTGTTGTCAAAAATATATATATTACCATGGCCATCTAATTAAACTAAACCATTCTCATAGCGCACGTGTTTTTTCTTTGCCCTATTCTGTAATACATTCTGTGACTACAGTTGTATCGTTTATTTCACTCTCTATACTCTACTCTACCCTTACCATTGACTACAGGTTTAGATTCTGTATATTATTCTGTAGTCGACTGACTCTCAAACACATACACTCATACATACACAACACAAGCTATACACTCCCTAAACAGTATGTTTTAATGGCAGTAGTATTCACATGTGCCTACATATGAAAACATATTATATGATATTTAATACGATAAGACAAGCCTTAGATGCTAGCGATATGATTAGTAGTGCCTCTAACTTATAGCCACAAAATATAAAATTATTAATAATATTTTGTTTTATAGTTTGTATACTAAAAATATTAATAATGTTTATATGATATAAAATGTCTTAAATGAAAATCAATCTTAATATTTAGACTTTAATGTTAGAAATGAAAAAACAAAAATAAAACTTTTAAGAAGTATGTGTTTTTTGTTGTGTGTGACAAAAATTATAATCAACAACTAGTGTATAATGAAATAAACATTATATTTTTATATATAAATCTATTAATGATTACGCTCTGTAGAGTTTAAAAATGGCTTTTAGATAATTATTATTTGTATATTTCTCTCTCTCTCTCT
>JAQIWK010001038.1:0-12047 GCA_034695265.1 Dissorhina ornata | reverse complement strand
AAAATTAATTATTTTATATAAATTTAAGTATTTAACTAAATAAGTGTTTATTACAAGATAATATTATAACAACTATATCATTTTATGAGTATTTAACTGTATTAACATATAACTATGAATTACTATTCAATATAATACATTTATTTTCAAATTAATAATTTATTATATTATTTTCAAATTTAAAAGTTATCCTTAATGATTATTTCTTGATTTACTAACGACTATAAGACTTATAGACTGATTAAGTAATATAATTGTTACCTTTAAATGTTTGACAATTACCGATGATATTGAAAAACAAATTGTACCCAAAATTGCATAAACTATTCCCTTATATAATAGCCATTTAGATGTTTGGCCCAAACTATTGTCGATAACTTTTTCAGCATTACATAACTTTTGATTATTTATAATAAAACTACTTAAATAAATTATTACCAGCGTTAAATTTAATATGCTGATTATTATATACACATTGATAGTTGTAACTTAACATAATTTATTATCTGCATTATGAAATAAATGTAGATTATAGATTCTGGCTGGACGCCCCACCCACCCCCTATGGGATTTAACATGGGTTTCCAGCAAAGCCTATGGGATTTTTGGCCTATCCTTTAGCATTAGCGTGAAAATCTGGTGTAGTTTTGGGAAGAATTCTTTGCGAAAATGAAACCATTTTTTCTTGAAAATTATACCATTGTTGTACCAAAATGCTTAAAAATACTAAAAATCCCCCTATTTTAGAAAATTTTAAAATTAATTTTTAAAAATAAAAAAAATTATTTCTTGAAAATTTTCAAAATTTTTAAAAATTTAAAAATTTTTAAAAATTTCAAAAAAATTTCAAAATTTTTAAAAATTCAAAATAATTTTAAAATTTCAAAAAAAATTATAATTAGCTTTTTTTAACAATAATTCTTATAATGCAGATCCCTATAGCTTTGCTGTCAAACCTTGTTACTTTTAATGTGAAAACATTTTAAATTTTCAACTTATTTAACTCATTAAATCAATACTACATTTAATAACAATGTTACAAAATAATAGTAAGCTTAACAACCCAAAAAGGAAACATAAAATGATTGCATCAAACAAATGAATAACAAAATATGCACAAAAAATTTTATTATACAACATATAATTATATCATATAAATATAACTACCTGAATGTGTTATACTTCGTATGGTTTGAGAGTTATATTTCATTGCATTATTAGTTTGAGTGTTGGATACCATTGAATATAAATCAAGCATATATTGAGGCGGAATGTTATGCCGTCTCCTTTTGGACAAGAGTTGGCTTCTTTTAAAACCCATAAAATTTAATGAATGATTAAACAGTAAATCTCGACTCAAATGATGCGATGATATCAGACTTGAAAGATCGGAATCATGTGGTGATAATGAAGAGCACTTTTGGGAACTATATTGATGATTATGATTATGTTTTGGCACTATTGTTGCGGAAATGGGTACCGCAAAATAATTATTTAAATTTATTAACAAAAACATATGAATGAAAAATGAATAATAATTTTTTGTTAATAATAAATAATGAAAGTAAACCAGAAACTTATTATACATTTTTTGTTTTTTCAATATAAATATCTAAATTATATATTATATTTGATTTTTTATTGACAAAACATTAGTTTCGATTCATTTCTAGAATCAGAATATTAGAGAATATTATGAGAGAAACAAAACTTTTTTATTTTGTTAACAAAACATGAGATACACTGAGAGAGAGTGTGTGTAGAGAACGGACAGATAGTTTTGTAGCCTGTGTTCAGTTGACTATTCATTCGTTACATTTTCAGTGCAAAAGCATTAAAAGTCAAAACTCGAGAGACTTTTCGTACTATCGATTTGAAAGACCAGCCAATCCTACCATTGCATACATACAGCGGGAACTCTTCATTCGGAGACGACTCTACCCGGTATTATATACAAGTGTACTGAATATATACATAGTATATACAGAATATATTCTGTATATTCATTTGTGTGTATTTCATGTCTATTTCTCTATCTCTCTCTCTCTCTCTCTCTCTCTTGCTATATACTACACCTAATTAATCGTTACATTTAAGGCTATTGTTTTCAAATCAATTTCTAATTTATATTTCAAATATTAAGTTTCAAGTCAAACAAAATAAAAAATACAATTTCTCAATAGTTACGATTTGCATATAAATCTCAATCTTTTTTGAATACAATATTAAATTTTACTTTTTCTTTACTATACTTTTCATCAAATATTTGATAAATAAAGACACTTATAGTCAACGAAAAACAATATCATTCATTAAAATATATTAGAAATGTTTAACATTCTTAGCATTTTATATATACTTTTTAATGCAATTCCTATAAAATATGCAAATATTCTGCAACTATTCTGTTCACGAAATTCCGGTAACATTTGTCATACACTTTCAGACATCACATACTTTATGTGCCATTACTTGATATACAAGTTTATATACAATTGAATTAAATGTTAATCAAAATTTTTATTATTAATAGTTATTTACAAAAAATAAAATAAATACAGAATTTATAAATTGTTTAATGAATTAAAAGCCTGAAGTGAAAGGAAGTCACTGGTAATTGAGGTTATGTTTCAATTGAATCACTTTAGTCTCCAAATCTTTACATTTATCGGACAACTGGTCTGACATATTCTTCTGCATGTGTTGTAACTGTTTGTGTTCATCGCGTATCACTTGTATGTCTTGTCGGACAGTCTTCAAGTCGGCAATCATTTGTGAACAACTCATGACCACTGGTTGACCATCAGGTGATTGGACATCACCGCCATCGCCATCCACTTGACATAACTTGTGCTCCAATTGGTATAGTATTGAATCCAATTTACAATCAGCGCTTCCCAACTACACCACAATCATATCAATAACATTACCATTCAATTAGTTATATTCTTCCACATATCAATAGCGACCATAACATTGGCATCACATGTATGGCTAAGAGTTAATTACATTGAAATACTTACGATAGCCTCCAAAGTGTCCACACAATTAGCCATTAGATCCCTATATTTGATGTCTTATATGTGATTCAATTGGCGATCAAGTCTTTGGCATTCAATTGACTGATGGGATCAACTGATCAACACTTTTGTTGTTTTCAAATAGCGTTGAGTTTAAGCGCCAAACAAATCAACACTTTATTTGTTGACGTTATTTATGAATACATTAAATAAAACTTATTTAAAAGTAATGTTAATTACAATTAAATTACAATTAAATTTACACTAATTTTAATTTTTTAAAATAAATAATAATTAAATTAATTAATAACTAAACACTAGATTTGTTGCTAAGTAACGGTAAATACTGGACTAAATAGTAGTCAAAATCAAGTGTAATATTAACCGGACTTTGTGTTTGTGTTTTGAAAAACAACACGTGTTTTAAAGACTTGATTACAAAAAACCAAATATTGTTTTCAAAACTTATTTTTAATTTAATTGTTAATTAATTACCGAAACAAATGAGTCGTGGTTTTGGTGGTCGCGGCGGTGGTGGCCGTGGATTTGGCGGCGGCGGAGGTGGAGGAGGGTTTAGAGGAGGCGGTGGCCGTGGCTTTGGTGGAGGACGAGGCGGCGGCGGTGGACGAGGTCGAGGTGGCGGTGGAGGAGGCTATGGTGGCCGCGGCGGCTACGATGCCGGTCCACCCGATTTTGTGAAAGAGTTTGGTCACTACACTCATGAGTGCCAAAACCAATTGGTGATCAAAGCTGGTGTAGAAGAGGTGCCCTTCTTTAACGCTCCCATTTATACCGAAAATAAACAACAGATTGGAAAAGTGGACGAAATCTTTGGATCAATTAGAGATTACGTGAGTTTTGTTTTAATTAAAATTATTGTTGTTTTTAACGCAACTTTTTTGTTATTGTCTTTGAATTTGTAGTCAATATCAGTGACACTGATGGAGAACATGAAGGCCTCATCGTTTCCATTGCAGCAAAAGTTTTATATCGATCCGCAAAAGTTGTTACCACTTCAGAGGTTTCTGCCGAACGCGTCCGGAAGATCGGGTGGAGGCGGTCGCGGTAGGGGTCGCGGCGGCGGCGGTGGCAGAGGTGGTGGTCGTGGAGGAGGACGTGGTTTTGGTGGCGGCGGTGGTCGAGGAGGCGGTAGAGGTGGCGGTGGAAGAGGTTTTGGCGGAGGAGGAGGCGGTTTCGGCGGCGGTGGTCGCGGAGGCGGCGGACGAGGCTTTGGTGGTGGCCGAGGGGGCGGCGGTTTCCGACGATAGTATTCATATATTAGATATAAATTTTTACCCAAAAAATGTTCATTATTTTGCCATTAAATCAAAGCCTAAACCCATAAATATTTTTCAAAATACTTTTTTATTGAATTAATTTAATGAATGAATGAAACAATAATAATGTTAATGTAATTTAAATGTGAATTAGTTATCAAATTTGATGTGTTTATTAACATTTGTCATCGCATTCTCGGCTCTACTAATAATCCTATCAAAACCTCTGGCCTTATGTTTGCTTTTGTTTTGATGACAATTATTATTGTTTGCCTTCTTTTTGCTTCTTTCGTCAAATATTTGATTCCAGTAATCAGTTTCTGTAGATCCGGACAAAACACTCAAATCACCCATTTGTTTAAGTTTTTCTAATTGTAGTAATCGCTGACAATCGTCGACACTATTGGTCCGAATATAACAAATACCGCCAATGGTTTCGCTGTCTTTGAATTCCATCTGATTCTTCGGCAAATCAATGTATGATATTTCCCGGTTTTGGGCCATCAGTCGGATCTTACGCTTAAACTCATTGTCATTGAAGTCCAACGAAGAAACGGTAAAATTTAGTTTAATTATAAGTCCCGACTCGAAGGTACGGTCATTGTTGTTATTGTCCTCTTTGGTCGACTCGCTATTCATTTGTTGACTTTTGTTGTCTTCAGTCTTAACCAAAAGCGATCGCTTTAGTGAAGACATCGTTTGTTTTTGAAGTTTTAAGTACTTATTCTTCCATTGTTTCCACTCTTTCTTCGACATAACCCTTAAATTAATGGCTTCGGGCGGAGGACTCTCTTCGACCACTTCAGTCGACATTAAGTTCCGTTTCTTTCGTCTCTTCTTTTTCTTGTCTTTTGTTTTATTACTAATTTTTTCGTCAATTGTTTCACTATTTTTACTAACAATTTGTTCACAACTTTCAGCACAATTGTCTGTTTCAACCACTTTTGGTCGCTTAGCATCACTGCACTCATCATCGGTGGCGTCGTGCGACCTCTTAAGCGATACTTCAAGTTTAACTGAGTCTTCGGGTTTGTCGACAGACTCGGCAACAGCGCAATCAGCGTCCGTATCGTTAGTATTAGTGTCCAATTGTTGGTCAGATTCCGTGTCCAGCGATGACAGAGCGTTGAAATGTTTTAAAGCCTTTTGAGCTGAGAGTTTGTCTTCGTATTCAACAAAAGCGAATCCCATTATCATGTGATTGTGTCTGAATAGCGGGAGTTTGAGGTATTGGATGCGTCCAAACGGTTCAAACACCGACCGTAACCATTGATGGTCGGCGGTGGGCGGCAGTCGCTCCACATAAATAGTGGCGTCGTCTACATCAACATCTTTGTTGACATACGGGTCAACCCGTTGGCAGCGGTTTAGTTGTGGATCAACTGTCAGACATTGTGACTTCTGGAGAGCCAATTGAATGTCGCGTACATTTTGTGTCAAAGAAGTTATTTTATTAAACTTTAAAAACTCTTGTAAATCAACTGATCGTCGGCCTAACTCTTGCTGATCGTTGGCGCCAATCAATTGTCTCATAAACCGGTCGTGTCTTAAGTTGGCGTCACTGAAGTAAAACTCAATCTAAAGATATAGACATCAATATTATTAGACATTATTAGATCCAAACAATTGTATGAATGGTAAAGCAATTGATTGTCACAATACCTGTTCCCGAATGGCATTCAACAGACGTTTCTTGCGTTTTCGGTGCCGTTTCTCGCCTTCCATTGGATCCGATGGGATGAGTGATCACACCTGTGATCCGCACCAATCAAATGGTAAGCAATGAATTGATTGTTGTCTTCAAACACTTAAATCACAAATCAATTCAATTGTTTTGATTTGTTTTGACTTTTTGTTTACAAATTCATTCATTCAATCAATCATTTCATTCATTAATAACGGCTTTTATTTTTGATTACAAAAACAAAAGTTTTACAAAACTTGAAGTAAATATTTTTTTAAAAAAATTATTAAACTATTAATCATTTATAGTTTTAATTATATTTACATTAAATATATAAAATTATTAAAGGTCTGATTGGTGGCCCTATTCGCACATCACCTTTAGTTAAGATCTTTAGCCAATACAAAGTCAATACTATAATATAGTGTCCAATGAATCACATTATAAGTCAATGTATAATGATTTTTATATTTAAAAGTTTAAAGAAATATTTTTTTAATTAAAAAAAGTTTTAGAAAAAATAATGTTAATTAGTGTTTCAAATACTAGATTAGATTTGGTTAATGCTATTTAAGCCATCGATTGATTTAATCTAACTTTTAAATAAATCAAATCACAGTTAATAGCAATTTTTCACTGAAAAGTCGCACATCTATTGTGAGAGTAATAAAAGCTTTTTTCAAATACTTGAAATAATTAGTGCTGTAATTAAGTAATTAATATATTATTATAGTAATTAACATACAATTTATACGATTGATAGGTCGACACAAATGGATTGGGGAGGAAGTGATTGGCCAGAAGCGGATCAGACGGTTGTGGGCAACGATTCATTTGAATCGGTGGACGATAGGGATGACTCGGTCAACAGTTTTGATAATACATTTATGACTGCCGTCGATGACCTGGACAACGATCCAAACAATACAACTGTTGATATGACAAAAATGAATGAATTTCTTGATATACTCTGTTTGGATAAAGAAGACAACGAATCCAATGAACAACTGGACGTTGAAAGGGAATGCTCTGATTCGTGGACATTAGGTGATAATGAACACAATGAACAATTGGATTGCACTGCTGAAGACCCAACTCCCAACTGGAACCAAACAGATGAAACTTTAAACTCTTGGGATTTAGAAGATAATGCATCCAATGCTCAAATGAGGACTAATTCTGATGGCAAAAGCAATGACTGGAATCAAACTCAACCGTCTGTTAAAAGTTTAGGATTAAAAGATAAGGGAACCGGTAAACAACTGGACAGCAGTTCAAAAGGTAAGAGAAATAAATCGGTTAAAAATGATTCATTAAACTCGTCAAGTAATGAGACAAACGTAAAGTCCAACAAAACAACTGTTCCGACAAAGAATAAAACCTACAGTAAACTCAAACCATTGGCAACACAATTGACACCCACTTCTTCGGACACAAACCAAGTGTTGGTCAGCAATAAGGCTAATAAATCAATGCAAACACAAGTGGCTATAAATTCATGGGAATTGGATAATAACGGATCACATGAACAATTGGATTGCAAAGCTGAAGACCAAACTCTCGATTGGAACCAAACAGATGAAACTTTAAACTCTTGGGATTTGGAAGATAATGCATCCAATGGTCAATTAAGCACTAATGTTGATGACACAAATGATGACTGGAATCAAACTCAACCGCCGGTTAAAGGTTCAGGATTAGAAGATAAAGAATCCGATAAACAACTGGACAATAGTCCTAAAGGCAAGAAAAATAAATCGGCAAAAAACAAAGAAGTTGCGGTCAATTCCAAAGAATTAGATGGCAACGGATCTAATGAACAGCTAAACAACAGATCACAAACTAAATCTAAGAAAAAGACTAACAATAAGACTAATGAATCAATAAAAACAGAAGTGCCTATGAATTCATGGCAATTAGATGATAATGAATCACATGAACCATTGGATTGCAAAGCTGAAGACCCAATTAATAATCGGAACCAAACAGATAAGGCTTTAAATTCTTGTGATTTAGAAGATAATGCATTCAATGATCAATTAAACACTAATTCTGATGAGAAAAGTGGTCAACAACTGGATAACAGTTCAAAAGACAAGAGAAATAAATCGCCAAAAACCAAAGAAGTTGCGGGCAATTCCAGAGAATTAGATGGTAAAGGATCTAATAAACAATTGAACAACAAATCACAAACTAAATCTAAGAAAAAGTCTAACAATAAGACTAATGAATCACATAAACCATTGGATTGCAAAGCCGAAGATTCAACTGACAGTTGGAACCAAACAGATGAGACTTTAAATTATTGTGATTTCAAAGACAATGAATCCAACAAACAATTAAACACTAATTCTGATAACAAAAATGATGACTGGAATCAAACTCAACCGCCGGTTATGAGTTTAGGATTAGATAAAGAATCCAATAAACAACTGAACATCAGTTCCAAAGGCAAGAGTATTAAATCGACAAAAACCCAAGAAGTTGCGGCCAATATCAGTGAATTAAATGCTAACAGATCTTATGAACAACTAAACATCCAATTGAATAATAAATCTAAGAAAATGTCAAATGTTGAGCAACTGACCAATACCTCAACATCTATTACAAGTGCTAACTCATCAGATGAATGGCCAGTGTCATGGCCAGTGTCATCTCCAGAAGTCGTATCAGTTGAACCTGAAGTTGAAAATTATTTGTCAAGTAACGAAACAAACGTAAAGTCCAACAAAACAAATGTTGCCATAAATAATACACTCAAATACAACAAACCATTGGCAACACAATCGGCACACACTTCTTCAGAACCAAACCAAGTGTTGGTTAGAAATACTACTCAAACAAATCTAACAAATGGTAGCCCTAGTGATAGCTCTAATGTCAGCCCTCGGACCAAAGTACCGTCGCTTCCTCGAGTGGCCAATATTAGTCGACCAGTGATACAAGTATCCAAACAAAGTATCTCACAGATGCCCGCCTGGAATAGCAGCACCAGTTCTAGATCTACTGCTCGTTCGCTAACAACAAGTTCTTCAACTCGACTGACAAATGGTGTAAATCCGTCCCGAATGATGTCCCGTCCTATTCTTACAGTCGGCTCTATTGTCCCAACGTCTCGAGCGGCCTCTTCTCAACGATCTGCTAATGCAGTGTTTGCCAAACCAGTCACAAGTCGATCGGCCAGCGCTTCCCGGACAGCGACCACCACTCGAACCACTAATTGTTGTGTGACTGAGGCGTCCACTTCTGGCACTTCCAGAGCACCTTTGTCTCAGATAAGTGGCTCAAGAAATACAACCAAATATAGTTTCCCTAAATATACTAAACCTGTTGTCTCGAGTCGTATCGACACTGGTCTACGTAAACGACCGGTTAATACAAAAACAACTAACAATTCGTCGGAAATGAATGATAATAAAAAATAATTGTTTTTCTTAAATATGATTATAATGCTATTGTAGAACAATTAATTAGTTTCATAAAATTATATTTTCAATCTTTCAATTTTTCAAAATATGATTATCTGTTCAAATATTACTTTCAAATATAAAATTTATTATAATATGTTTTAATTAAATTTTTTTTTTAAATTCTTAAACTCATTAATAAAATGTATTCAAATTTAATTAAATATAACTTTTTAAGGAGCTCTACAAATGGATTCTGAAAATTCAAGATAACGATAGTTTGTAATAGATTTGTAATTTATTGAATGAATAAATAATCAATTAATTCAATTCAATTAAAAATTCAATAATTTTTTTGTATTGAAAAAAGTATTAAATAAAATTGGTTTAATATTGTTTGAAATCGCTATTTAAAAATTTTATTTTGTTATCAAACTTTTTATGATTTACTAAACAGCAATACTAGTTTTAATGATTAAAATTTAATCAAATATCAGAAACATTCAAAGAAATGAATTATATTTTGTAAAATAGTAGGCAAACAATGTTTTAAGTAAGTTTAGTAATAAAACAATTTGACATAGCTTTTAATTTTATAATTTATTAGTTTATTAAATTTTTGTTTTAACTTAATTTTTGTTTTTTGAAATGAATCTTCTAATCAAAGTTATTTGTAAAGTAAATAATATTTCAATTATTTTTTTTATAAAAAGTTATTTATTCATCATTTACTCAAAATCAATTAATAACAAAAACAAATATATATATTTAGTTTTAATTTTTCAATAAAATTACACAAAACTATATAAAATATAATATTGTTTAATATTTTGGTGGATAACTATTTGGTGGATAACTATATGGCTCGTCATAAATGATTGGGTGCTCTGGTTTTGGCTCATATGATGGGTATGATGTAGGGGGCGGATGGGATGGAGGGGGTGGTGAGTATTTAGGACTATAAGAGTGTTTAGGATAATCCTGATATATCATAGGCGGATAGGCTTTGGGGGCGCCGTATGGCTCGGGTTTATATGGATAGACGTACGCCTGCTTTGATGGCGGCGGCGGTGGAGGTGGCGGATGGCTATATGATTGTGGCTTTTTATACTCATAGTAATCATCAATTGGATACTCAATGGACGGATGTGGGGTAGGCATTGGATGTGTCACTTTCATTGCGTACGGTTTGGGTTTGGGTTTGTATTTAGGATAATCTGATTGATATAATGGCATAGAGTAGGCATACTTTCGTGGTTTGTATGATTCGTAATGTTTTGGCTGCGGCGGCGGCGGTGGTGGTGGAGCTCTGTAGCCATAGCTAGAGGCCGGGTATGGTTGAGCGGGTGGATAGTCAGCCGGTGGATATGGCATGCGTTTTGGTGCACTTTTATAATAGTGGGAAAGGTATTCACTTTTTGGCGTTTCGTGTGCCGGATATGGATGACTGATGTACTCTAGTTGTGGCTCTTCATAGCTGTTATAGTGAACGGGAGGACTGTTTGGACTATAATAACCATTTGGCGGCTCATATTGTGGCCTTTCATATGCCGTCCCTAATGTTAACAATACATTTTCATTTAGACTTTTGGCTGAAAATACGTTTGGTATAATAAATAAAATTAACAAAATCTAAAGAAATATAAAGAAAACAATAGTATTTAATAAAATTGTTTTTTACTTAAAAAAAAGTTTTTATATTAATCTTACCATTTTGTTTGTGATTATTATATAAGTTATTATTAATTGATTTATGAATACATGTGAAAATTAAATGTGAAACACTTGGATTGAAAGACAATTAAATAAATAAAAGTTACTAAAAAGTTATCGCTCTTTATATAAAATCATTTGAAGTAAGGATTGCGTCAAACGGTAAGTGAATTCATTAAATGCTTTAAGACTCGCCCCAAATCACTCTTATCTGAAACTCTTTTCTCTCTCTCTCTCTCTCTCTCCATAACTCACACATAAAGTACTTGTATTTGCTTTGCGTAACAATTTTTAAACAACTTTTTTTCTTAAACGACTAAATCTTTTAAATCATTTACTTTCTCTTTTTTGTCATTTATTTATAGACTTTATTTGATTTGAATTATAAAAAAATAAATAAATTTAAATGATTTGTTTACAGTGTACACACTTAAATCAAAAGATTTTTTGGATTCAATTTATTTATCAAAAAAAAAAGTTTTGCAACAGATTTAAAATTAATAAAAGTTTGTTGCTTTAATATATTTAAATATCATTATTGATGATTTATTAACTAAAGTTATATTAAAAATTAAACATTTTAATTGAATTTAAATTTTTTAACCATGCAAAAAACAACTCTCATGTTATAAAACTAATTTTAAAAAGTTTATGTTTTGAAAGCAAACGTCAAATAATTGTATGCAAATGAGAGCCAAATTATAATTCAATATTACATTTAGTTAAATGTATTGAATGAATACAATTGTATTGTTATATAATATTTACAAACATCCACTTCCTATCCCATTCGCCACCGCATCTGATCATTGACCCACTCTTTCTGTCAAATGTTGTGAACAAATAAGACATATTTTTGACAATTAAAAACAGTATTTGATTTGTTTTTTAAATATAAAATTATTATATTATCTTTACGGAACTCAATGAGTATTGCATTATTAAT
>JAQIWK010001037.1:0-12053 GCA_034695265.1 Dissorhina ornata | reverse complement strand
TAACTAGTAATAACAAACAAATAAATAAGTAATTACAATTACAACTTTTAATTTTACTTGCTTCAATTTCAATGACCTATTTCAATGAGAGGGTGAGGGTCCTTAGGGAAAGGGTAGGTACGGTATGGAAAGGTATAGTAACTTATGTATTGTCTTAATAGGCATGACATGCCATCACATGCCACACGACATGGATTGTCATATAATTGTCTTTCAATATACAAAAAAAAAGTTTTGGGTTTGATTTGCATAAGACATATACAAAACATTTTTGTCACATAAGATATGTGCCCAAAAAAATGTGTGAAAAATTATATACATATTTGAGTTAATTTTTATTAGAGAGAGAGAGATGTAATATTTTATTTATTAGGGAACGGTATGTGTTTTTTAAATAGTTATTATTATTATTATTATTATTACTTTTTAAAAAATTTTTGGGTAATAATTTAATGTATTGTTTGCATTTGACGAGTGTATGAGAGGTAAAGTAGATATATGTATAAGATTTGAAATGCAAGGATCAGTAGTACCGGTATGTACTGTAACTTTTAAAGATGTTTTTAAAGATGTTTGAACGCCCGGTGCCGGCAAAGTTAGCTCCCAGAGATCAAAAACCAACGCCCAAATATCAAATACAAGTCCTCATCGGTGTGTATATAATATACACAATATAAGTCTTATAAATACACATAATTTTTTCATTAATCAAATGATAAGCTTATGGGTAACACTAAATATACATAATATACACCAAAAAAATCTATAAGTTTTTTATATTTTATATTATATCATATATACATGTTATATAATTCAGTAATAGTATAGTTATTTCATTATATACATGATAGTGTACTTAAATATAACTAAAAAAGTTCATTGATAACTCCACTCACGCACCAATTAAAGGTATAAACTCCCATTGCATGTAATATCTACCTGTGCTCGCCATAACTAAATATCAGTGCCCCTTATCATTAAGCCTTTTACATGTATTTGACTATAATTTTTATGTTTGTTTTATTGTCCATAAGTATTGTATAATTATTATTGAATATAAATTTTTTTTGTGTTTTATTTTTGTTAACAAAATATTTTAATCATCATTTGTTTAGTTTATGGTCCAGTAGTGAGTGAGTTGTGAGCGCTACACCTATTAGGGATTTGAATGACTGGCACTGGTATAGCACTGGTATAGTAGTAAAGGGTTAAAGGGAGGGATGGCTAGTATAAAATGTTTTTTATTTTTTATTTTGATTAATATTATACAATGGCAATTATTAACAAGCAATGATATATTAAACATAAATAATAAAAAATATATATACATATTAAAAAAGGGTTCATCGCTAATATATTATAAATTATACCGATATAATGAAACAAAAAATATATATTATATGTATAATTTACTGGATATACAATGATATACAGAGTGATATTTTATTGCATATAAATGTATTTTATATTTAATATATTAAGTATATATTTATATATTATATGTATTTTAATATTATTAAAATACTGCTGGCATTGTAAGGCACGGATAGGTATGTTAAGCAATAAAATATACATTTAGTTTTAGTTTCAACCAACAAAAAAAGTCAGCTATAAGTTAGTTATACAGTAAGTTATTTAACGATCGGATCGCTTGGGTCTGTATCTGTGTATTGGTATGCGTTTTGTTAATACATATAATAATAATATAGCAATAAATATACGGCTAAATGAAAATATGGTTATAAAAAAGTATAATGTAATGTATTATAAGCTTGAAATAAATTAGTATAAAAATGATAATATTTGCAAAACAGTCCTAATATATTGTATTGAAATGTATTGTATAATAATGTATTGCAATTGCAATGTAATTAGAAAACTAACTAACAATTATATGCACGCAATGTTTGTTAGTTAAGTCATGCGTTTCCCAAAACCCTATCTCTCTCTCTCTCTCTCTCTCTCTGAAACCTTTTTGGTGGCATCTCTTCCAGACATTTCAGATTAAAGTTTTGAGCCTTTTATTACATTATTGTCAAAATAAAAGCAAAGACAATAAAAAAATAAATACATTTTTTGGGTTTAAAATAAAGGAAATCTTATTATTTACTTTAATTTTATTTTTAATAAATAAAAATCTGATATTTTTGGTTATATTTATTTATGAACTTTATTTTTTATTTATGTAACACAACAACAGCAACATTTCAATCAAACATTGAAAGCCTTGTATAGTTTTTTAACGATTTAAATGTATTATATTTATTAGCGATGAGTTTGAATACTAATAATATAATATAATATTATGATAATACCGGAAAGTATAGGGAGGTATCAGGCCTTTTAATGACTGTGCGATTCACGCCTTTTGAATACAAAATTACGGAAAAACTTTATGATTTTCTTTGAGCCCGCCATTCAAACACTTTGTGTATATATTATATTTAAAAAATTTAATATTATATTTATATTTGAATTGAGAAATCAAAACATTTTTATGTAATGTTATTATTATTTTTGAATAATAAATAAGTTTTTTTTATTTAGTTTTTACATTGCATTGAAGTGTTAAGAAAATAAATGAAACAAAAATATAATACTTTTTTATTTTTTATTTTATTTAATTTATTTTCAACACAAACTTTTATTTCTTGCTATTTTTAATTTGCTTTTTAAAAGTAAAGTGTTTTGAATAATAAAGTAAATTTTAAACTATAAAATTGTTATCAATGACAATTTATTAAAATTGCAGTATATTTATATAATATGTATTTGAATATTTGGTAAATATATAGTTTAATATATTAATGGTTTAAAAATATTTTAAACAAAAAAATATGCTTTAGTTTTAAGACAAACAGTTTTGAAACAAACAAAAATCACATTAGAAATGGTTTATAAAGTTTTGACACTCAGGAGAGAGAGAGAGAGAGAAATTATTATCATTAAAATCATTGGGTTTTTTAGACAAAAATATGTAGAGAGAGAGAGAGAGAGAGAGAGAGAGAGAGAGAGAGAGAGAGAGAGACATAAAAATATTTAGACAAAAGTTTTAAAAAAAAATATATTCAAATAAAGAATGCATTCAAACGATTATCAAAGGCATTGAATGCACATTAAAAACACATTAGAGGCACGACTTTCTTAGGCTTTAATTCATATTAAACAAAAGTTTTGTAAAATATATTTAACATTAAAAAATATATTTTACATATAATATATTATATATATTTTTATCTACACATGTATTGTCCAAAAAAAAATATTGTTGTAAATTATTATTTTCAAATATACATTGCATTTTAGGCACACATACAAAAAGGTTTTTAAAAAATTGTTTATTTTGTTATTTATTTGTTATGTTTTTCTTGTTTTACATAAAAAATATAAAGTTTTTCTTTATATATTTCATACAAATATATTCATAAACAGTATTAAAAGTTCAGTTCTTGTAATAAATCTTTTCTACACTTTTATATTGTATACTAAGCTCTTGTATAAGCGATCTCTCGGCTAAACTCGTTGTTGTTTTTTATTTAATTTTTAATTAACTGAAACTCAAGACTTTTTATAGTAACTTATATATAATATAAGGTATATTGTAAATTTATATGAGATATACCCATATATTCCTATATGTTATATAACAAACACAACTTATTGCCAACAATTAAATGTTGACTTTTGGTCTGATTGATGACTAAAATATTTTTTTTCACAATTAATTCAATTAAACTAAACTAAACTTTATATGTATAAATACTGCACCCATCTCTCTCTCACACACACACATCATATCTCTTACATGTAATCAATTATATTGAATAAATTTATTTGAAAACAATAATTATAAATATTTGGGAAAGAAATTAAAAAAGTTTCTCGGTCAAAAATTTATTCTTGTACCAACATTACTAAAATAACATTAGTATATAAAAAAGGTTAATTTGGTAATTTTTTCCGTTAAGGTTAGCTCACAATTAAACTTTTTTGAATGATTATATTATTTATGATGCACTTAATGGCACAGATAGTCTCCCACTTTTAGTCTCTCTCTCTCTCTCTCTCTCTCTCTCTCTATCTCTCTCTCTCTCTCTCTGTTTATATATTTTACATTTAAATGTTTTTTGAAGCAAATGATATGTTTTTCTTAGGGTTGAAATTATCTCAATCACGATATAAGTGAGTGACTGAGTGAGTGAGAGAGAGAGAGAGAAATAGGGAGAGATAGGACTATAAAAAGGGCTATAGTAGTGGTAGTAGTAGTTGTAGTGAATGATACCAGACATTAAAGACCTGGTGATTGTCTTAATTTTTGATCTGTCATTAAAAGGCATCCATCAATCATATAGTAATAGGAGTAGAAAAATGTAATGTTTATAAAGACATGACTTCATTGGCAAACATATTAGAGTTGTCGAGAAATGCAACCTTTCAGACACACAACTAGTGCTCGTGAAATGAAAGTAGGAAATGAAATAAACTAATAGTAATAATAATAATAATAACAGTGTCTTATATAACTAACTATATTTATATATAAATGTATAAACATATGTATGAATAAATGACTTCCTAAATAATAATTTGATTATACATTTAGTGAGAGATATAGTCCCACAGAATGACCATTTCGTTTCACACGTTATTATCTTCTCTTAAATGATATTTCTTTTCTAATAACCAGTAAAAGCTATCTCTCTCTCTCTCTCTCTCCCTCCCCCCTCTCTCTCTCCCTCTCTCTCTCCCACTCTCTCTCTCTCTCTCTCTAATATATTGTTAATATTTTATTATTTAAAAATTATTATTGTTATTTAATATAATTTTATTTAAAAGTAACTTTTATTCATCAAGTAATTTATCCTTAAGTTTGTAGGCTTCAATACGATCTACAATTTCTGTCATAATTTTATTCAAATCATCTTGTTTATTATCTTGAATAGCCTGATCAAATTGTTCTAATAGTTGCCAAATCATACGTTTTTTAATACCCGACACCTTGTGCTCATCTAATCGGAGCTTAATTTTATCCGTAAAGTCCGACCATTTATTGTTTGTCCCAACAGTAGTAACCGATGCTTTAGTATTATTTGTTTCATTAGTTGAATTTGAGCTGGCTAATTGTTCATTAGATTGTTTAGTATCACTAAAAGTCGTGGTTTTTGTCTGGATACTTGTAGATGCTTTAGTTACAGATATTTGTTGCTCATTTGGTACAACTTTATTATCAAGACTTTTAATTAGTTGACTTTGAATATGCATACAATTTGGGCTCATTTGCAAATTAATCTCGGTCTGTTTAGTAATATCTGAATTGCCAGCGTAAACGTTTACAATTAAATCTTTAGAAGTTTTATCAATATTATACTTTATGGTTATGTTCCCGGTCCTTTTTGATTCAATATTAAATGATTTGATGCAAGAGTTATTTTCAATAATATTCAACTTTTGTTTTTCATTTTTATTAGCTTGTACAATTTTGGTTGTTTGAGTTTTTTGTTTATAATAGTCGGCAACAGGTTTATCGTCATCAATTAAAAGATGTTTAGTATCACTATTTGCAAATTGTGCATAAACAGGGTACTTTATAAACTCATTTATCTCAATAATGTCCAGGCGTTTGTCAAACATTAGACAATAGGCTACCATTCCTTTAGCGATCCACTCGTTTTGATCCAATATTTTGAGCCGAGTTTTGTCAAACTTTTTTATCAAAATATTTTGCCATATATCGTCTGACCCTGGTAATTGTAATAGTAGTACTTTTGATATTTTATAAGTATCCAGATTATGATTGTATGGAAAGTCTTGTTTAGCACACATTTTGTATGATAAATATTTAATTTTATTATAATTGACTTCAAGTGTGGCAAACTGGCAATATTGACCAAGATCAAATACAATTAGTATGTTTTCCGGGCCTGTTTTTACATCAATTGCATGGGCTATTGCTGCGACAGTCATTTCGCTTAAGATGACAAAGTTATCTTGATATATTTGAGCCAATTTTGCTACATTTTTGAGCACGTTTATTTGTCTCATAGTGTAATCGTTGGGTACAGTAAATACTACTTTGAGTGGAGTCTTGGGTTCTACCTTGGTTAAAATATCAAGTTGTTTTTCGGCCATACGTTTAATATGTAGCACTTGTAGTGCAACTAATGTTTCTATATTAAAGTCACGGGTAGTGTTAGTGTCGGCCGATATTAAGGCCTTGACTTTGACCGGCATTTCAGTGGACTGCCACTCAAATGAACCGCCATTTAAATCATCAGCATTTATATCTCGTCCCAACAATTGTTTGTAGCTATAATTAGTTTGTATTTGACCTGGATCAGTTTGTGCGGCCCAACCCATTAAAAACTCATTGTTTTTAAAAGCAATACAATTGCTAATAGTTTTCTGTTTGTCGTTGCCGTCGGTAACGTATTTAACAATTGAATCAGCTTGTTTATAGTTGTAATCAAAATATGCTGCTACAAAATGATCAGGGTGCATATAAATGCCGATTGATTTAACTTTAAGCAAGGTATTGTTAATCCTGCGTACATTTTCCAACTTAAAATTACCCTGGAAATTTATAAGTCGGGTTTTAAGCTCTTGTTGTTTTTGTTGAACCAATTTATCAAACATTTGTTTAGATAGTTGCTTGCTTATAATAGCCAAGCTGGAATTTAATTTTTCGAGTGAATTTCCTATTTGATTTTTAAGATTATCTCGTAAATCCAAAGGTAATATAAACTTATCCGACAATATTTGACCCATAGTTTGACAAAACTCTTTATACAACTTATCGTTTATAGTTAATACAGTTGAATATGTTTTAGTTATCTGATCCAGGTACAATTCAGCTTGGTGTTTACATTCTATTCGAGTTTTTTGTTCAAAATTATTCAGGCAATTATTAAAGTGTTGATTTAAAACGGCATCAAATTTATTACCATCAAAATTTTGTAATGTAATTGTAATATTATTGTAAATTTTATTGTAAATGTCCTGGATATCATTATAGGTAAAAAATGATTGTTTTAATTTAGTTTCAAAATGTTGCTTGAACATCTTTAACGCTATATCAAATAATTTGTCAATTTGTGATTTTTGCTTTTCAATAATTGTGTTGATTTTTGTTTTGCAATTATCAAGACAATTATCAAGCATTTTATTCATTAAATCAAGTAAATTAGGATCCGCCCTTAAAGTGCCTCGGTCAATCATCTTGGTTTTTAAGTCAATTAATGTGTTTATATCGGGACAAGATTGTTGATCAAATAGTTTGCCGCACTCTCGGCTGTATTCAGAATTAAGTTGGTACAAGTAATAATATTTGACACCTTGGTCATATAATGTTTTAGTCAAATTATTAATATAAACATCATTTAAAGTTCCAGTGATTGCCTTCTTTGCCGATAACTTAAAGTCATCGATAGTTTTCTGTTTTGCTTTATTGTAAATAGTATTACAAGTATTATCCACATTGTTTGAAATAATATCTTGATCAATTAATTGGATTATATACTCATTAAATATATCTATGCAATTGGCAATTAGGCCATCAATTTTGGCAATATTTTTCTTGTTTATTTCGGTAATTTCCAAAATAAATTCCTCTTGTTTTGCACGAATTTGTTGTCTTAGTTGAATAAGGTACTTGTCGTACACTGACCCTGGTGCTCGGTATTTGTAGTTTGATTGATATTTTATTTCATTTTGGTCTATTATTTTACTTATAATAGTTTTATGTTTGTTAGTATCAGCAAAATCAAAGTCATTGTCACCAATAACCTGGTTCATTTGTTGGCAATAATTGTTTACTAAATTAGCCACATCGTTTTCTATTTCAGTTTGGCTAAACTTGGGTTGACATACAGTTTCATTACTATGTTTATTTTTCGTTATGTCCGAGTAACTAATATTATATGAACTAGATGTTGATGTGGTCGGTTGCATTTGTTGTTGTTGCGTTTGATTTAAATTATAATTGTTACATAAATTAAATTTAGCTAGCAAATTTAATTGTTGTTTAATTTGTGATTGATCCAATTTTATGTGCGAGTGAACTGACGGCATTGAAAAATTACTTAATATAATTTTATTATTTGTTGCCTGGCTAATATTTGCATATATAGTGGCACCTTTCATGATTAGCTCTTTTGTTTCATCTTTACCAATTGGAACAATATTAGCCTTGTCTTTATAAAATTTTCTAAATTTGTCAAGATCACACCAACTAGATTTGCCTGTTTTATAAAATATATTAATAATATTAATAGATTTGTTAATAAAACTTATATTGAAAATATAAACTTACCACACAATATTATATCATTAATGCATCTTGGTTCATATTTAATTATATCATGAATTTTTTCACATAAATAATATTCTGCTTTAAACATATAATACATAGGTACTTTTAAGCTATACTTGTTGTTATATTTATAAAGTAATTTATTATTTAACCCATAATGTATAACAGCAATATAGGACCATTCATCATTTAATATTATAATTAATACAGTTGATTCATTAATACCAGAATAGACCATGGTGGTTAAATCATATGCATAGCCAATGGCTATGGCATCCATTTCTGTAATAATTTCAACATGATTAATTTGTGTTATTTCACCAATAACTTCGTAAGCATTTAATGCTTTTATGGTATAATCTGTAGGTATTATAAAAAGCACCTTGTCCATAATATTGCCTGCTTGAGATTTGGCTTTGTTGGCAATGTCTAACACTTGCAACGCTATCATTGTTTCAATGTATAGACCTAACGGCTCTCTTGAATAGTTAACAAGTTCAATTTTAAGTGGGTAAAATTTTAAAAATGTAAATGGAAATTCCCTTGGTACATTATAATAGTCGTAAACTTTTCTAAGCAATATATTCAAATCAAATGGATTATGTATGTATTTGGAAAAATAATAGCGTTTGGCGTCAAAACCGAATATAAACTTTTGTCCATTAAAAGCTATTGAATTTAGCGTATGATCACCATGGTCATCGTAAACATATTGACTTGATTGTTGCTGTTTATTGTAATAAGCGCTATAAATATAATCTTTATCAAAATGAATAGCGAATGTAGTTGGTAACATTCTGTTTTTATCATTTAATTGCTGATATTTAATTTGATCTGGTTTCATTATTTCTAAAAAATTTGCCCAAGTACAGTTTGAAATAGTATTTATAAAATCTTGGCTAAAATTTGACTTATTATTTAAAACGCTATTATTGTTTTTTTCCAATAACTCATTGCACAGACTCTCTTCAAATTGTCTTAATTGAGCCTGGTCCATGAATTTGCTTGTTGATATTTTATTATTATATTTTTCACAATACAATGCATGTAATTGTTTTGTGATAGATTTCATTTCGGCATTTTGTGCCTTGTATATTATGTACAAATCGTTTATTGTATCTTGCACACTTTGGTCAATATGTTGAATAACAATAGATGGAAGTGAACCGAGTTTAAAATCATCACGCAAATGTTGTAAAGCATCTTTTACAGTTTGACAATGATATTCATCCATATCATTTTGATTAATGAATGGAGTGGTAGCTACTGCCTTGGTCATTGTTGTACAATAATAACTGTAAGCCATGTCTGAACAATTTTTGCTAATTTCATTGTTTTTTGCATTTAGCTCGTATATTTTTAGTTTATATTTGCCAGTTATTTGTTTATATTTGGCCAATATAGATGAATCCGACTTGATAAAGTCATCTAAAACTATATGATCTAGATCATTGCTTTCAATGTGAAACACGTTTGAGTTAAGCAATTTGTCACATTCACCAATGAAATGCTTGTAACTATTGTAATGTTTTTCATGTTTAAATTTATCTAGGGATATTTTGCCATTAAGTTGTTCGCGATAGAATCTAGTCAATTTCTTTATAACAAATGTTGATTTCTCAAATTTGTCCACGATGACTTTGCGAGTCTCATTGTATATGCTTTCAAAATTATGCAATTCAAAATTGTCTTGATTATTGTATAACTTTAATTGTATTACTGATGCAAAATCTTTCCTTAGTTCAAATATAACTTTTAAATCATTTAAAACATCTTTTTTGAAATTAATATGTTCTTGGTTGATTTTGTTTGTGAAGTCTTCTTTATAATTATTTGAATTTTTCAAACTATCTAATTGAGTGCCGTATATTTGATCAAAATCATCCAGGTATTCATATTTGACTTTTATGTTATCCAGAAGATTGTCAAGGTTATTGAATGGTTCAATATGGCATAAAATCCTAATAGCTAATGTATCTTGATATTGATTCACTCTTTTAGTAATATAATTGGCAATAATTGTGTTTAAACTATTTGTTTCTTTACATAGATAACTTTGTTTTAGGTTTTCAATATCTTTTGTGGTTATTCCAGATGTACTAGGTGAATTACACGATCCAGTATTGTTAGTGCTAATATTAACTTGATCATTATCAGCAGTTGATTGACATTGTTGTGGTTCATTAATTGGCATTTGGCAATTGACTTTATATGAAACGCTTTTTGATATGAGAGGTAATTTATCTTGGTTATTGTCATTAGCTTGTATATTAGTTTGTGATCGAGTGCGAGGTCCAGGAATTGGCCTGGCTACATTACTTTCAACAATTAAGTTTTGATTATATTTTAATAAATTCTTCTCAATTGTATCCATATCGTACAATAGACTGCATTTATTCAATAGTTCAATATTAAACCATTTTGAGTTTATAATTTCAGCCAGTTCATTTATGTAGCTTTGGTTCATTGTTGATGTGTTGATGTTTGTGTGCTTAACTTGTTGAAATGGACTAGATGCTATATAATAATGAGCAGGTCCATTGCTTTTATCCAAAATATTTATTTCGTCTGTATTTGAAATATGTTTGGTTAGGGCTTTAATATCATCTAGATACTCCCACATATTTATTTTGTCAAGCAAGATTTTATATGAATTAATACGTTTTATGTAATTACTAAAACGAAATTTTGTCTGAAATAAACAAGATAAGTTAAAATTATTAATAAGACAGTTTATATGTAATATTTTTCAAACGCCTACCTCATATCGTTTATGAACAAAAACTACTACCGATGATATGGATGATAGTATGTTAAACATTTTAGCCAAGTTACCATGGTCCCCAAAATCACCATGGTTAAATTGGCCCAAATTAAAATGCATTAAAAATATAGCTGTTTTAGGCAAAGTATCTTGACCACCCATTATACCCACTGGTTTGTCCCACAAACTAATATACGGCTCATTCGTAGCAGAGTCGTCTACAAAACCGTACTTGCGGTTTATTACAACCCCCGATGGCCATTGGTCTGATTTGCTCTTGGTACAATATTTCATAGACATATTAACTACAAAAGAATTGCCATCAAAATTGTTTGACACTGTTGAAATAATAGCCACTTTTGAACAGTTTGTAGTATTTGCCTTGCTCAATATTTGTTTTATTTGTGGCCAGTCTATTTTAACTGGATCATTATCATCACCCAATGTTATGGCTTTGACAGCCGCCATTGTCAAGTAGTTAATAACTTGACAAATTTGGCCCTGGATATTTATATATCAGTTAATAATAGTAGGAATTAAAAATATATTTATTTATATATTTTTTTTATGCAATATACTTTTTAAATAATAATATAGTCTAATAGTGTCATAAAACTTACTTGAATCAATCTTGAGTTTTATTAATTGATTATTATTTTATTTTTATTAATTACAACTTATAAAATAAAATACTTTTAAATTAATTTTAAATTATGAACATTTTATTACAATTACAATTGAAATATATTATGAATCATATAATATATTTGATATATAAAATATTTATTATGCATAGAAACAGTAATATTATAAAATTGTAATAAATAGTTGTTACAGTTTAACCCATTAATAATGCTAAAAAGTTTTAATTTTATTATATTTATTTCAAATTTTATTATATTTATTTCAAATTTTATTATATTTAATTTTAAAATTGATATTTAATAAAAAAAAACTTAATAATAAACACATTAACCAATT
>JAQIWK010001036.1:0-12057 GCA_034695265.1 Dissorhina ornata | reverse complement strand
TAATTATGTTTTTAAAAATAATTATTTTCACTTTTTATTATTATCACTATTAATAATTCATTATTAAAATAATAATTAGGATAACACCCTTGTTATTCTTTATATAAAATAATAAATTTTAGATTACGTCAACAACAATCGGAAACACATTTGTACATGTTCATATACATATAGAATATACGTGTTTTTAATTATAAACCTAACTAGATAGTTTTATTTTTTTGTGAGAAATTTTTTTTTCAAAACAATCCTGATAACAATCTAACAAGAATTTGTTTTTAAGTCCATGATTATATATATGTGACTCATACCTAGCATTGTAAATTTTCAAGAATTGTCTAAACTTAGATATTTAAATATTTTTATTTGTTAATTGCTAATTAACTAATTAAAATTGTATATTTATTGTTTTAGGCTATTAAATTAAGTAAATTAGAAACAATTATAATTAAAATTTCATTGAGTTTTGATTAGTTATAAATATTATTGGTATTTATTTTGATATTCTGTAATCTGTAAATTAATTAAATATTCTATACTTACATTAATTTAGACAGATGTTTTAAAGAAAAGTTAAATTTTAGTTTTAATTAATAGTAATAATAGCTAATATTAAAACAATTAAATAAATATAATTCATTTATAAAAACTATTGTAGTCACAAATTATATGAGTAATAATAAAATTTACATTTTAAAGTCAAAATAGGCAAAATTCTTTATAAAATTTCTCATAATTATACAACTAAAACTTTCTCCTACACAACGCTACTTACATACTCTAATAGAGTAGTCTTAGGTTAAGTTAGGTTAGCTTAGGTGTGCAGTGAGTTAACACTATTAATAGAATATACTATTAATACATATCTAAATTTATAATCAAAAATAGCAATAATTATAATAAAAATAAATTATAATAGGATTTGCAAAAACAGCTATGTTGCCTATCACGTAATATTGTCTCATGGTAAATTTTTGGGCGTGACGTCCTTCACCCTCACCATCTTATTACTAAATAAAGTATTAGTAGTTATTATTATTATAATATAATATTATTAATATATCTGATGGATTAGTAATTAGTCGGTAAATGCCATTGTGGTATTTAAATATTATATTTTAAATATATAATCAAAGTCAGTTTATTCTGGTTAGATTTTTATCAAAACTTTTTTTTTTGCAAAACTTTTCTCACACAAAAATAAAACTATCTAGTTAACTTTGTAAAAATGTGATTAAAAACATGTTCATATTCTATATGTATTAATATATGAACATGTACAAATAAGTCTTTCCAATTGTTATTGACGTAATTTTAATTTCTTATTGTTTAGTCAAATATATGTTTGATATGTTTATTATTTTACTTTTAAAATAACAAGGGTGTTATCTATTATTATCATTTTAATTATAATCGTTATAAATATATCATAAATATTTAGTTTTAAAACAATTAATAATAATAGAAACAATAATAAATAATATAAATTATAATAATAAATTAAAAGTTTAAGTTTAAGACATATAATTTAAATCTGCATTATATATTAATAAATAATAATATATTATATTTTATAACAATTTATTAAATTGATTTATTTATACCTTATGTTTTGTGCATTCAGCATGTTTAACTGTAGTTGTAGTTTACTTAACTTGGAGGTTATGCCACCATGGTTAATGCCATGGTGAAAGTGTATTTTATAAGTATCATTCCCCCTATCGAGTTTATAAAACATTTTAATCAAAATGTTTAGGAAATATTTAATTTAATAATAAATATAATAAATATAAAAAATACTCTTTAAATATCTATAAAAATAATTAAAACCCTTTTATCGCCCCAAAGATTACAACCTAAAAGTTTTAGGCACTAAACCGGTAAACAGATGTACAATGCACTACTAGAGCCAACCGGGTCTTGAGCTCAGGGGTACACTTTATACCAAGTAATACAAGTATCCAGGTATACAATATGTAATACTAGGAATCCAGTATACATCTTAAATTTTAATTAAATACCACAGGAATACTATATGAATATTTTGGATATTTATTTGTTTAAGGGGCTTATTTATCACTACCTGGGGGCTATTTATCAAATTTAGTCTTTAATATATTAAATGAATCGAGATGGAAATCACTTAGTTTTCACCATGGTAGATATCATCGAGTTATAAATGGGATTTACCCTTTTCTCCTTACCCATACTTTCATATGTATCATTGCTTTTCTAATTTATAAATGCATTGACTTTTATTAATAGCAATATTTTGGGCCAAACAGTTGGCATATATATGCATTTTTTTGGCGTTTCAAATGTTTTAGTCAAACAAACAAATAAACATTTTTTTATTGCTTATTTGGGATGAGTTATATTTGGCATTGTTTTTTAATGTCTATGCCTTGGTATTGTATTCAATTGGCTTACAGTGCACCGCACTGTACGGTATATTATCAACTGTATTGTCTCTACAAATATCTACTTTTAGTACACTTTAAGCTCTCGTTAATGACATTAAAAAATAGTTTTGTAAGAAATTTTAAAAAACGGCATAAAACACCTAAATTAAAACCTAGTGATTAAATTAAAAAGTAATAATAATTATATTATTGAATTATAATTAGTGGCTATTTGTGCCGACTTTGAAATGAAGTCAAGTGTAAAGAGGAGGCGCTTACTGAATGACATAATACTCGGTTAAGAGTAAAGCAATGGTTTTGTAGTGAAAGCAGTGGAGAGAGAGAATGGTTTGTCAGTTTGTGTTTAGAGAGTCGAGTGCTTACATACATACAGGTTGTTGTTTTCAGACCTGATTCTTGTGTTTCGTATATCAAAAGTTCTGGTAAATCACTGCAACAACTTTTTTTCTCAACTATATTATTATTATTTCATATATTATTTTATATTTGAATTTAATATTGTTATATATTATATTATATTGTGTGTTTGTGTGCATAATCATCACCTGTGCGAACCCCCCGTACCTATGAATTAGTTGTGCATTTCATATGTGATATTCACATTCACATCCAGATATGGGATCGACGGGAATGAGTGCTCTTTTCACTTCAATTTTACTTCTGTTCACAATATTTGGATTGAAAAGTCAGTCAAACAAAATAAATATATAAAATATAAAAACTTTTTTTATACACTTTAATTTGTGTTATTATAATAATTATTACTTTTTTCCGTATTATATTAAATTTATTGTTGTTTTATACCCGATGTACAGGTGCGGCGACCAGTGTTTTCTCATATAATGGTCACTTGAATCCCAACACCAAAACCTATTTTATGTCAGAAATGCAAAGATATGACGGATGGTATAACAATCTGGCACATCCAGCCTGGGGCTCAGTTGGTGAGTGACCTCTTTGGCAACACTTTTTTATTTTCATTATCAAAGTTGTGGCAAAAAATATATTATATAAATATTCCTGTCATTACTTGTCATTTAACCCTAAAATATACACTACTTATCAATTGATTACAACTTTAATTATATATTTATTTTCTCTCTGTCTGTCTCTCTATTATTAATAGCCGTAACAAAAATTAATTTATAAAAATTTTGCTTTTATTATAAATTTTTAAAATTTAATTTTATAAAATAGTTTTTTCTTTCACTATTAAAATATATTCAATAGTTTTATTTTTTTTAAACATATTATAAATTTTCTAATACTATAATATTAAATTAAAACTAGTTTTATTTATTTTTTATATAATTTTCTTATTACTTTTAAATTCAATTTAATGTCATATCATATATCTTTGCTATTGGATAGTATCTATTAAAATAAAAACTTTCAAAAACTTTTTTATTTGTATTAAATAAATACTTTAAAACAAAAAAAATACAGCATAAAATTGAAAGCTTTTTTGTGGTTACCTATAAATAATTTCCTTCATATAAATACATTGATTTTTTATATAAAATTATTTTTATTTATTTTTTTATAAATTTATAAATTAGTATTTTGTTTTATAAATGTCACGCTTTTTTGTTGTTTTGTTTTGCTTTACATTTCTATAATATAAATTAATTTTAATTCAATGATATTGTATTTAATTAAATATTTTTTTGCACAAAAAAATCATTATTGTCTTATAGAAAGTCAATTGACACGAAAGACACCGCCATCTTATGCGGACGGCGTCTATATGATGGCCGGTGAGGACCGGCCGTCGCCCCGATTGCTCAGTCAGGCCCTCATGAAAGGCGACGATGGGTTGCCTTCAATCAGAAACTTGACAACACTTTTTGCATTTTTTGGTAAATTTCAAAACAAATTCAATTTCATTATTACTATTATTATAATTATTTAAATTTAAAAAACTAAATATATATATATATATATTTGAAAAAATTAATTGTTTGTTATGTTATGTAGTGTTTTTAGTTCAAAGTTAAATAACAAACAAGAAAAAAACAATACATTACATTACATTATAATTAATTTTTTGAAACAAACAAACATTTTGGTGTGAAATAAAATTTTGAAGAATTGCCACAAAAATAATAGTTAATTAAATTAAAATAATACATAATATAAGAGAGGGACAGGTAGGGAGAGATAGTGAGTGAATTAAAAAAGTGAATAAATAAACAAAGTTTTCATTTTATTTTATTTGATCTAACATTGAAACTATTTTTTTTGTTTCAAATGCCATTATATCTAATTATTTAGTCAACACTATAGATATAATTATCTGACTCTTGTTTTTATATTTAATGAGTTGAAAAAATCAATTTCCAGTCAAATCCTTGGCCCAACACTTTTTATATATATATTTAATGTTTAAATAGTCAGTCAGTCAGTCAACACTTGACTACACCAATGGACTGGAAAAAGGTGTTTGAATTGACATAACTTCCTATCAAATGAAATATTGAAACTTATTTTTTTGAAATAAAAAAGAAATCAATTTCTAAGTCAATGCATATTTATTATGGACAGGGATTACAAGGACCGTCACTATTGCTGTCAAAATAATAAAATTGCATTGTTTTGACAGTTAATGATAGGATGGGGGCTATGCTTATGCATAATACATATAAACTATTTCATTATTAGCTTATTATTACTTTTTTCTCAATATTAATCGTATTATTTGCCCTTAAATTATGTAAATAATATTCAGGCAATTAAAAAATATTTGTCTGAACAACTAATTAAATAAACAACTTATTAAAATTAATTTTTTTAGTTAAATAAATATATATTATTTTTGTTACTAAACAATAATATTAATTATTTTTGTTAATATTATTAACTTAATAACAATAATAAATTAATAATAAAGAAAAGTGGCTTTTATTATAATATTTGATATTTTAATTAAATTATTTACAAATAAATAAATTTTACATATAAAAAAAATTTTGTTAAGAAAAAAGGGAGTGAAAGTAATATATAACCTAATTATTTGAATGAAATATTAAATAATTTATATTAAAAAATAATAATAAAACTATTGAACTGTAGGTCAAGTGGTATCATCGGAAATATTGATGGCTTCAGAGCCTGGATGTCCCATTGAGATGCATAGGATTAAGATTGAAAAGTGCGATGAAATGTACGACCGGGACTGCCAGGGAGGCCGTACAATGCCATTTCATAGAGCTTTATATGACACCCGTACTGGACAGTCGCCAAACTTGCCCAGGGAACAGGTATGTGAATTTTACTTATTTAAAAAAAAACAAATTAAATTATTGCTCATTTTTTATGAATAACATATAAACTAAATAAATATAATTATATATGTAATTATCAATATAATTACAACCCTTTTTAAAATACATTGATAATTTAATAAACACATTTTTTAATAGCAACAAAATTTATTTTACTCTCTCTCTCTCTCTCTCTCATACATATAATTATTAAAACAAATTACTTTTTATGATTTAAAAAAACACGATTAATTAAGGATTTTTTTTTTTCATTTAATACCAAAAAAACCAAATCTTTTGTTTTGAAAACAATATTTTAATATAAAAACATACAAACAATATCATAACAAAGAGGTATTGAAATAATTTGTATTTAAGTTACAATACAAATTGGTGTTTCCTGTTTTTTCCCTTCAATTAATGAACAAAAAATATAGTATTTTGTTTTCAATTCATTCATCAAAAAAGATAGTAATAATAATAATATGATTTCAATTCAGAGCTCATAATCATTGCATTTATAATAAAAATCTTTATATAGTTTTTTCACTATAACTATAGAGAGAGAGAGAAAATGATGAAATCATTGGGAATTTTATTTTGTTTTTTATTGTTATTTCCTGAACACAAACACTAAATGAATTGAATAATGAGAAAAATTATTATATTTTTAAAAACATTTATATATTATTTTTTCACTTTCTCTTTTTCTTCGCCTGTTTTTGAAATATTACTTATTTTTCTTCTTCTCATTCCGTCGGTTCAGATATTTTTTTAAAAAACATTTTTTATTTATTAATCTATTAATTAGTATTTCAATAACTTTACTAGTTTACAAAAAATATATATAAGGCGTCAATCGTAAATTATAATACTATTTATACTATTTATAAATACATATAGTTTTTTATGTAAAGCAAAGAGCCTGAGAGGGAGAGAGAGAGAGAGAGAGAGAGAGAGAGAGAGAGAGAGAGAAAACTAGCTATTTAATATATTAATATGTATGTTTTGAATATAATATAAAAAATTAAAAAATGTAGTTAATGTTATAGATAGACAATGCCATTGATTTAAATGAATATAAAAAAGTTAGTTTTAATTTTTATTAGTTTTTTGTTTTGTTTAGTTTTTGTTTCAAACTTTCTCTCTGTATATGTTTGTATGCGAGCGAAGGCTGTGCTGTAGAGCACAAGGATTTTAATATTATTGTTATTTCCAATTCATTAGCATTTGAAACACTAAAACATATACAAAAAACTTATACTTCTTGAGAGGGAGAGAGAGAGAGATGCTTATCGTTTGTGTATTTTTTATATTAATAAAAGTTATGCCCTCAAAGCGCTGCCCATTTATACGCAAACATTTGAATTAATATTGAAAAACCACTTTAAGATGAAAAATAATAATAATATAAATAAATAAAAAATACTGAAACATTGTTTACGACATTTAAGAGTCATTAATCAAAAAACATTATATATTTTTATAATTAGATTCAATAAATTATTATTTTTTTGTTTTAAAAAATGATAGTAAAAACAAAGTTTATGTTTCGCACTATTTATGTGTATTATTATTATTATTTGAGAAATCAATGTTATCTTTCATATCATTATTATATATCACACAAAAACCTTTATTTAACTTTATTTTTCAATACGATTCTCACATTATTTTTCTCATTATTTATCATAAATTTTCTCAAAATATTTTGAGTTTTTAATTACAATTAATTTATAGCTTTAGTGGTAAATATATATTTTACTTATAAAATACATATAAATCTTATTTTTGAAAAAAATAATTGATTTGTTGATGAAATATAAAGGCATTTGATTGTGTGTTTGTGTGTAACTGTACTGAATTTGATTGACGGCTCAAACGATTTTCAATAATTTTTTTTTATTTATTAAAAATATTTGATTTATTCAATGCTCACATATTTGACATTCAATTCAATACTAAATACTTTCAATAAGTTTATTGCTTTTAATATAATTTATTAATTAATCAAATGAAAGGGAGGGAGAGAGGCAGTGAGTGAGAGAAAGCTCATAGACATTGCTTTTATATTTATTGTCCTTATCCTTACTTAACTTATATATTGCTTTATAAGTCATGCATTTAAATAGTTATTTAACTATTTTTAAATTAATTTTTTAAAATTGTTTTGTCTATTGAATTAATTATGTAAAATATTTCCAAAATATTTTTACAGACATTTTGGCTATAATTTATTGTTTAACAAGAAAAATGTTAACATATAAATATATTTTACTGACTAATGTATGTAAATATAGCCAATAATCCCGTTATTATCTGTAAATGTTTTACCTGTAAAATCGTGAGATCATAACTATAATGTAATCAATAATAGCCGTACAACAAACAGCACCGCCCTATCCATCGCCAGTCCCTTACGGTATATATTAATATACCGTATATTAGAAACCCTTGGCGTGTGTGACGACAATAAAGGATATTAATAGAGAAAAAAATATTAATTTAATAAAATAAAAAATAGTTTATTAATGTTTATTAACTGTTTTTATATGTCATTTAAAGATTGTAATGAAATTAATGACTATTTTAAGAATATATTTCCTAAAAATAATGGTTTATCGCCACAAAAGTCATGAGAAAAACAAAACAAACTTCTATTCATCTCTTAAATGATATAGAATTTAGTGATAAAATGAAAGTAAATTACTTTTATAATTCAAAAAAAAATTAATAATTTTAATATATTTATAAATAAAGTGAAATTGAATACTAAATAATAGTTATATTGTTAGCTCTCATTACTGTCGCCGACTATAACTACTAACTATTTTGCGACTAACTATTGAGTTGTAAAAGCTATGACCCATTTCTTGGGGCTATATTTCTTCAATTATATTATATTATTAACATTTCAACGGCTCATAAGAGAAATCATTTCTAATACAAAGTTTGTGTTAAATACAGATTTTACGGCACAGACTATGTGCTGCACTTAACATAGAGAGAGAGAGAGAGAGAGAGAGAGAGAGAGAGAGAAAGCCTAATGAAAGCGAAAATATTTTAAACCAAAAACTTTTCATAAAATCAAAATATGCAACCATTTATAATAAAGTCTTGAATATGAGAGAGATTTGCGTCCAAATAATAACATAATTATGAACACAAAAAGAAATAATAACTTTATTTGTTTTAAACAAATTCACGAATACATTGTAATCATTACTATTATTATTAAATATTAAACATGTATTTAATTGAACAGTACTTTTTCAGGTTTGAAAAGTAACTTTTTGTTTGAAAAACTTTCTTGAAAACTAATTTAGTGTTGTCTTAATAAATATTTAAATCCCAATCTATTTGAGCTGTCCTTGACTTACATCTTGGTCTCTCTCAAACACCTGAACACATGTTGCGATTTATTGAATCTAATCTTTTATAATATTATTATTATTACATTTTATTTATTATTATTATTCATGTATTTTACAGTGTATTTCATAAGTGATTATTGAATTTTTTTTCTCAATCGTTTAACTCAACCCCAAAAAACATTTTTCAATTCATTAAATTCAATAAATAAATAATAAATTTTATAAAATAATAAATAAATACAAATTGAAAATAAAATATAAAATATTTTTATAATTGAATTTTATATTTTGAAAATTAATTGATTTTAAAGTATATATTTATTTGCAATATATTAATTTGAAAGAAATTTAGGACTTATTACACAAACAATTTAGAAACTCATTAAAAAAATTTTAATATAAATAAATACATTGAAAAAACAATTTGTAATTTTCATAACAAATTTATATAAAAAAAACTATTTCTAAACTTTTAAAACTAATTAAAAAATGTAATATAAATGTTTGCATTTAGTTAAATATGGCCACGAGTTGGATTGATGGTAGTTTTATATACAGTACGACCGAGACCTGGCTCAATACGATGCGGACATTTCAAAACGGGTCGTTTAAGACCGACTCGACGGGTCTGTTCCCGCCGCGCAACAAAGAGCGGGTGCCTATCATTAACAGCCCTCCCGCCCACCACTTACGGATGGTGTCACCCGAGCGCATGTTTTGTAATTAACTAATTATTATTATCTACATATATTTGCTATAATATATATTTATTAGTTTACTTATTTTGGCTTGGTTATAATTATTATTGATGGTTTTGACTGATAACTAAAATATTTTTTATTTATTTTGATGTTTTTTAATCTGATTAAAACCATGTGAATGTCAACCACGACATTGTAGTGTTGGGCGATCCCCGAACCAATCAGAATCCAGCCCTTCTGGCCTTTGGTATAGTGTTTTTTCGGTGGCATAACATACTGGCCGATAGGGTTCAGGCAGAACACCCCGAATGGTCCGACGAGGATGTGTTTCAACGCGCCCGACGTCTAGTTATAGCTAGTCTTCAGGTATGCGCCCACACAGTCATACATACATCTCATACATAGATCTCTTATATACTTTCACTTTTATTTTTTACTCCTTTTTCACTCTAATTTATACTTTAAATTCAAATACAAATCTAAAATTTATTTATATTACTATTTATTGTTAGAATATAATAATGTATGAATACCTACCGGTGCTTTTCGATGAGCCCACGCCACCTTACAATGGCTTTAAGCCAGACATTCACCCTGGTATTAGTCATGTGTTCCAGTCAGCGGCCTTTCGCTTTGGCCACACTATGATACCTCCCGGTCTCTATCGAAGGTAAGTGTCATTAACACAACCAACCCTTTGGTGCCAATAAACCATACAATAAATATATGTTTTGCATATTTTATGCTTTAAAAAATTTTGTATTATTAAAATTAGTAATTATTAAATTACATTTGTTAGGGATGCAAAATGTAATTTCCGGAAAACAGCATCAGGTTATCCGGGTCTACGTTTGTGCTCCACGTGGTGGGACTCGGAGGTCAGTTGTATTAGAAAATTATTACCAATTTTATTATATTATTGCCTTAATATTTAGCATAATTTTTTTTAAAGACAAAACAAAAAACAATTGAATGAATTTATAATTGAAATTAATATTTATATAAAAATCATTAATTAAATATAAACTTTTGTTGAACTTTTCTTAACACCATAATGCTATTAGGTTTTCACTTTTAATTTACATTTAATCAATAATCAGTGTTCTCAATGAGATTATAATTATTATAAAAAATTTAAATTTTATTAGAAATACAAAAAAAATAATAATTTAAATATTTGTTTAGAAATATATTTCAAAAAAGTGTTGACAAAACAATAATGAAATGTAATAAAAATAAATAACTAATTGATTGATTGGTGTTTTGTTTGTATAGGAAATAGTGCCCGAAATAGGAGTCGAAGAACTATTAATGGGTTTGTCGTCACAAATCGCTGAAAGAGAAGACTCTGTACTCTGTTCTGATGTCAGAGGTATGTCTATCAGTCTTATAAATTGTCTTAACAATAGATAAATAATTATTATATAATAAATAAATGTATAGTTTATTTGACTTAATTTTTTTGTTAGCTAACATGATTGTCTTGATTTTGAATTGGGACTTATGTTTTTTTTTGGTTAATAGTAATGAAAATTTTTTGCAAATAATACTCAACTAATTTATTTTAATTTAATAGTAATAATATTTAATAATAATAATACTTTTCACATATTTGTTCCAATTTTTATTATTATTTTTTTTACTAATTAAATTTTTTTGATACAAATTATTAGACAATTAATTGAATGTCTTATATATATATTAATATACGTGACAATCAGTTCGTAACCAAAATATAATTTATTCAAAAAAGTTTTTCAATATTTTTTGCGGATTTTGCTAAAACAGTGTTATGTTGTTTGAGGATTACGTGAATAACTTAAAAGTTATGTTTTCAGTTAAAAGTCAAAGATCTTAAAAGGCTAGGCATTTAGATATTGTTACTGATTTAATACCATAACAATTGAACTAAATTTAGACACAGCCCTAACCGGACCGCCCGCGCCTTTTTTGCTTTGCTCTTGACATTTGTAAAACTTTTTTGAAAACTTTATAACTTTTTAAATATTTTATTTTCAAAAACTATTTTACATATCATTAGCTTATTTTTAAATGACTAAACATTTTTGAAAAACAGATTATGTATTTGTAATCAAAGAATGTGTCCGACATATCTTATAATATTTTTTTGGTTATGTATTTTTTGCTTGTCAAACATTTTATCAATAATTTAATAACATAGTATGTTAAAATTATAAATAAAACTATAAACATATTTGAGCAGGATCATTTTTCATGAAAAATCAAGTATTCATATCAAAAACAAAAATTTTAATATTTCGAGAACGGTTGAAGA
>JAQIWK010001035.1:0-12063 GCA_034695265.1 Dissorhina ornata | reverse complement strand
AGAGAGAGAGAGAGAGAGAGAGAGAGAGAGAGAGAGAGAGAGATGGGAGATAATTGGTAATAGGGATTAAATATAATTGTTTAATTTTTTAGAATTTAATTTAATATATTCTAATTTGACTAATTATATCATATAATTTATATTGAATATCAAGAATACATCACAAAACTTATTCGGCATATATTGTGTATATAAAATTAATTTACAAATTTACTGTTATATCTTATAACTTATACATCTCTATTTTTAGTTTTAAGTTAAAAATTTTTATTTTAAATAAGCTTTTAAAGTAATAGATATAACTGTTTGTCGAGTTTGCAATCAAATGCATTAATTGTAATAATCATTAATGTTATGAGTTTTACAGTTAAGAGTCGAGAATTTGTTTGATAAAAGCATTAGACGACAGAATGCATGAAAAAATAATATACATTTCTTGAGGCCATCTCTACTGCAGGTCTACTCTGTGTGTGCGGTCACTAATCGCATCACACATTGCATTCATCGCTCATTTTGTACTATATTTCTAACTTTTATACATAACTTTTAAGTATTTATTAGGTTTTTGGAAAAATTTATTGAATTTTAATTATTTATCACAATATTTTTTATTGATTAAACAAATATTGCAAACAAACAAATTAATTTTTCAAAGAAGCCTTAAATGTGTAATATCGTATATTACAATAATATTTTGAACAATAATTATATGTTATAATTAATTAATATAAAATGCTAGTCGTGTTCCTTACATTAAATTATAGTAATTAAAGTGAGTGTCGATTGTATGAGGAATTGCTTTGTTGTTTTTGGTCTAAAGTTATAGTAAATCGTGATTTAGTTGGTAGAGAAGTCCATCCTACTCCAGACCTTCAACATTAATAGCTAATATCATCCAAAAATCAATAAAAAACAATTTAATATTTTATAACACAATTTATTTATTATAAATTTTATTAATGGGGAAAAACTACAGTTAAAAATTACACTAAACATTAGAAGTGGGCCTATAATCTGGTGTTTTCTTAGACAAACAGATGCTTTTGGATGTCATATAAGTGAGAGTACGACGCGTGCCATAAACACTATCAGGCCATCAATATATGAGATATGATTTGTGGGATATGTTTGAATATAAGGGTCATTTACATAATCAATTCGACAAACTATTAATTATGCCATTAATAAGTTTTTAATATACACAATATCTATGACTTTTTTTTTTGCTATAATATAGAGAGTTTGTAATACAAACTTTGTATAAAACTTAACACTACCACACAGTTTAGTGCTACTATTTACCCCCTATTAACCCCACAAATTGAAGCTAGGACATTTAAATTTTGTTTTAGTGCAAAATCTTTGAAATCGGTTCAATGAATTAAAAAATATTGTTATATAATAAGTATTTTGGATGTTATGTCAACTCAATTAAACATAAATTTAAAGTTTGAATTATCTATAAAAACAGTTATAATAATAAGACTAAAAAGTTGTACGAATTGAAGACTAAATGCAAGAGGAGTGAGGATTCATCTTCAAAATGATGGCATACGGCTCAGGGATTAGTGTTAACTGCAAATGTATTGCCAAATAATGAAGTGTCTGATTGTGTGTCTTTCCTCTTCATAGCTTTCCCTTTGAAATGCCGTTTATGTTGAATGAGATGCCAATCAGTCCAATAACATTGAGATAACAATTGTCGTAAAATCCTATAGTGTTTTCACAGATTTTGTTATCAAAAGACATAAAATTAAGTTTAGACTCAATATTCCACTCATTAATGGCTCTTTATATTCGAGTCAAAGAGCCGATTGACTTCTAACTGAAGCCTCGCTATAAAAATTATATTTATTTTAGTCCATTCAATAGATCAGTCTTTTTTCGTAATGTCTATTATCTTTAGTTGAGTTTAATTTGTAAATAAAATTACAAATAAATTTTACTAATTTATAAAAAAAAAATATAAGACACATAAATAAAATAAATAAATGTATATATATTTTTTTTAATGTTTAATTTATTGAAAAAACAATTAAAAGTATTATTAAATAAACTCATTTGTTAACGAGAGAGTGATGTGTTTGAATCAAATCCCTCCCACAATATATAACAACTCTAGCGATGGTGAGGAGCATAGGATTGATAAATACGTGAATGCAATGATACGAATTGAGAGGTATTGTAGAGAGCGGTGGGAAGAATCAGAGTGTAAGAGCGGGCGGAGCTCTAAACCATTGCTGCAACAAAAAAGCGATTTACTTCTATAGACTACTCGTCAGTAAACTTCATAAATTCGTTTAAATCAAAACAGCAATCATTTCACAAAAACTAATTGAAAATTTGTTTTTCATTTAATTTTTATATTAAAAAATCATTCATAAAATTAATTAGTTTTTTGTTTGTTTGTTTTTTGTTTAATTGAAATAACGGTTAATGTCTTAACTGTTCAAAAAAAAGTTATGACTATTAAATTAATTGCTTAAATAGTTGTTTGGTATATGTCATGAACATGTGTCAGGGAAACAGTGACCACAACACCGTCGAGTGGGACATCAATGATAATCACATTCCTAAAGTAAGTCCCAAACTATTTAGTTTTTAATGGTATTATAATTTAGTTTTAAGAGTAAAAGTTCGGCATTGCTTTTGTATCCCATCTTTACGTTTACAGAAGCATTCAAATTATGCCACAAAACGCGTCAATCGCTGATTAAATCTAATCTTATTCTCGATCTCTATTTCTTTTTATTCAAATTCATTGTTAGTATTCATTCAAATCAATAGTCAATAGATAATAATTGAGAGAAAAAATGTGTTTTAAATCAAAAAATCTTTTGAATGCTTAATCTTATGGCTTAATCTAAATAAATTTATATAATAAATATTTGGCTAAACATATAAATAAATAATAAATAAATAAATTCTTTAAGCATTTGAATCAATTGTCAACAAAACTATTTGATTAAATTTTATTTGATTTGTAAAATATTTTAAAATAAAATATAATATTGTGCTTAAAAGCAAAATTATTTTTTCAAATATAAATATTTTTCTTCTTTCAAGAATTTATATTTAAGTGACAATTATTAGCAATTTATTTGTGAATTTAAAAAAATCTTTTGCAATAACAGTATAAAATTGAGAGTAGATCTTAGATTTGGTTCAATAAATAAACGTTATGTTTATAACCAAAAGGCGAGTAATTATATTGAGTGGACATATAATGGCTAAAAGTGATGCCAAATATATTTGTGTTATTCATTTCCATTAAAAACATAAGATTACCCCATAATTGCTATATTATAATGTATTATAGAGCTAAATGACTGGCAAATGTATGTCTAATGAATCGCATTTGTAATGCCTATCTATGCCTTACACTTGTTATCGCAATTGTTTGAGAGAAAAACTGTGCAATAATTTTTGCACTCATAAGAAATGGTCCGCAAATTACTGCATAACTAGCCTAAGATGAAGAAGAAGGGGAATATATTGGGAATATATATATGCGTCGCCTCTGGCTTTCCAGTCGTTGATTTGTACGGCGCTCTGGCAATAGTGTTGCGCACCGTCTCTCTGGTGTTTGCCTTTGCGTTATTAGATTAGCATAACTTTTGACTCACATTATACAAGGCCTTAGGTTTAATACTTAAAGATATTGTAATGAAAAAAAAATATTGACCGTCTTATAGGTGACAACACACGATGCTTACCAAGAGTGGGCTGACGGACACTCCAGGTTTGTCTACCGGCCCGACTCGGAAGAGGCGCGCAGGCATTCAAGCGGTTGGGCGATGAGAAATACTAACAATCATAACGTGCATATACTCAAGAAGTCATGTCTCGGCGTTTTGGTCTGCAATAAGCGCTGCGTTTTAGATAATGGAGACACCATTCACTTAAGACCTGCCATTTGCGATAAGGCCCGTAAGAAGCAGCAGAATAAGCCCTGTCCTAACCACAAGTGCACTGGTAGGCTAGAGGTGCAGCCCTGTCGCGGTCACTGTGGTTATCCAGTCACTCATTTCTGGAGACACACAGAATTTGCCATATTTTTTCAGGTATTTTTCAGAACCATTTGATTGATTGTCGCAATTAATACAAGCAATTAATGAATAAAAATGCCTCAAAAAGGCCAAAGGAAATCACGACCACTCGAGGCCTGAACCCAAGTCTAGTGCTGAGGCCCGTAGAGTCGGACATTCATATAAGTTTTCGAGAGGAATCACACGTTCACTACTACTCAACAATACAATCGCTTCTTCACTACAGGTTTGTTGTTATGAATATTATTATTCACTTAAATTACACACAAATTCTTGTAAATTTTTATACAAATTATCGCTCGCTTTTGAAAAGTATAACAAAAAACAAAAGATATTGTATTTTTTAAAAGTGTAATTAGACTATTATTAGCAAAAGTATGCCTTAAAAAAGTATTTGAATTTTGATTTAAAGCACTTGTAGTGCCAGAAGGAATACAATTTGAATAATTCACTTAATTTTGGTAAATACGTGAACCCATCCCTAAACCATTGACTTTACGATAGTTTAGTCAATAGTTTAGTATATAATTTCTACTAATATACTAAACTATATTAACATTTATTATACATTTTTAATATAATTAGATGTTATTTGAATACCTATTTTACATGTTATTGTTTAGCATCTATTAGTAGTATAGTTATTGACGGCTTTTCATAATAGCGTCAAATATTCATAATATGTTAAATTTGTAGTGAATCTCATTCACAAATCATACATATTTTTTAGAGTAAAGTAGAGTAAAGAGTAATTAGTTTTAAAAATGTTGTAAACGTCTCGTAACAATCGGAAGATATGTTTCATACAAAAGTTTATACAGTATTTACAAAATCCGTGGGAAGTCTAACATCAGTCTGAAGAGTAAGTTTGCAAAACTATTTCCGCACCGATTAGTTCATTACATCCGATAGTCTAACAGTAGATTATAGGCAAACAAATAGAGCACAAACTGAATACAATTGTAATGCTAACCCATTGGACTGTATGAATGGTCTTTAAATATATAGTAAAACAAAGCAACAAAAAATAACATTTACTATTATATTTAAACTTCTTATATCAATAAAAAATATATATATACAGTAATGATTCACTATTTTATTAGTTATATAAATATATTAAATATATATTTAATACAACAACTAAATAATACAATTAGTTTGTAAATAATTTTAAAAAAAAGTTATTTAATCAATAAATTAGTTTTAAATTAAAAACTATTTTAGTCTATTAGGAAAAATTACTTAATTAATTTTAGTTTATAAATAGTTTGTAAATATTTTTATGTTTTACACAAAAAAAAGTTTATTAAATAATGTTTGAAATAATTAAAGCAATTGTCGGCCAAAGAAAGCAAAAGCAAAGCACTGCAAGAGATCTCGAGTGTTAACTCCAATACCTTGTGTTCCTTACCATACGTTCCTCCTAATGATTGGTCCATATATTTAGACTCAACTAAAACTACGGGTAATTTATAATGATTTATATATCAATTGTGTTAATTATAATTGAAAACAATATTATTATTATTATTATTTTCAATAATCAAAGAATGCAAAGAATATTCTGGTTTTTCTCAAATGGACTGCAATTGTTATACTTACGATACTTTTGTCAACTCGTCTAATGAATATCAGTCAGAATATTATGAATCCTATAATGAGTCGGATTATACACATTATGATGAAAAACAGTCAAATAATTACTCAAATCACAATAATAATAGCAATAACTACGCTATACTTCAGGTATTTATCATTTTTCATTTGGTTTGGTTTCAAATTTTATAAAACAAAATTAATTTTAAATAATGAATAAAAAACAAATAGATGGACGCCTCAAATATAGCCAGTGCTATGTCCAGTGCTATAGATATTCACGCAGATAATGTCATTCATACAATGATACCATCAACTAATGAGGTTATTAATTAATTGATATATACTTTAAATTTTATTTATATTTTACTGATTTTATAATTTATAACTAATATCTGTTAGGATGGGACGGGATTTTGCGTAATGGATGAGTTAGAGCCTGAATACGGCAACTCTTTTGATGCCAATATATGTGAGTTATCTTCAGTTAATTAGTCAATTAAATGCATTACAGGCGCCTAAAAAATTTTATATTAAATTAATTGTTATTAACTTAAAACTACAGATTATGAGACACCGTCTCATAAAAGTGAAAATTGTGTCACCCATTGGACCGACTATTCGTATGGAAACGCTTACGATTATTATTACGATGAAAATTCATATAATGGCTATAATTATGGCAATTATGATGAAAGACAAGCAAATATGTGCCAAAATGAATGGCCAGTTGTGTTAAAGAGTGAACCGCAAGAGATGAGCGAAACATCATCTGAAGCCATATATTTAGATAACTTAGAGATCAGTGATGCGAGAGATATACTGGATTTGGAGACACCCATCAAGACATCTATAGAAACAATTATACCAAACAATGACAATATTTGGCCCTTTAATGAGCAAAATGTAGCCGAAAATTGTTTGGACGAAAGTCAGCAAAACTCAGATTCAACGCAAACCGATGAATATATTGTCACTTCTTTAGACGACTTACAGCCCATCGATAACAAGGAAGACAATCAACAAATGTCTTACAGTTTAGACAATTGGATGCATAATAATAGCACAGTTTTTAATAATAATAATACGACACAAGATGTGATATACGAGACATTGGCTCAACCAATGCTAACATCTGAATATAACATATACTCTCAAGAATTAAGCCATTGTTGATAACTGTGTTTAACTGTAATATAGATTAAAATGCTGTTAATATTAATTAAAAATTACTGTATTTCTTGTGCACAATTGGTTCCTATAATAATCGCTTAAAACTCAAGTCTATTAAGCGTTTTTATGTTTCACCGCAACTACTAGTCTATCAATTAATTAATTATTAAACTTTCAATTAAATTGTATTTTAAATTTAATTTCCAATAAATTAATTTTAAAAAATAGAAAATTCATTTGGTTTTATTAATAAATAATCACAAGATTAATAGTCAAATTAAATGATTTATTAAAATGATAACAATTTTTAATAGAATATTCAAATACTTATACAAAAAAACAATGAAATTTTTATTTCTCGTCCGGACTCTGAATGTCGACGACGGGTACGACCGATGCGGACATTAGTGAGACACTCATCGGCGGTGTGGGTACTGTCGGCGATGATGTAGACCTGCTATCTATTGTTGACCGAGTCATCAAATTTGTGAATCGGGTCCATGGCTTGGCTTTTACTCTATAGAATTTGGTGTTTAAGGCAACTCTATAACGATTTTGTGCCTAATTTTTTTTCATCAAACAAATCAATTTTGTATTAATTAATGTTTTTATTTTCAATTAATTTTTTAAGCGGAAATACATATTACGTTCAATTAATTAATTATTTATTATCAAAAGAAACAATTTATAAGTTAAGTATTGAATACTAAATACACCAATAAATGCCCGCATTTCTTGTTTTTAACAGTTTTAGCTAATTTTTAACATAAAACTCGTTAAAAAGTAATAAAATATTAATTAATATTTATCTAAATATTAATATAGATATAAGTTTTACTGATTTTCTATTTACAATATTAATATTTAAACTAAAAACTAATTTTCCACAAAATCAAACTATCATTAATTAAATTATAGAATTCGTCACAATCTATGCTATTATCTACAAAAGACAATGGTTTGTGGTTTTAAGGTTTTATTACCTTAACTCCCCCACTAAGTTAAGCTAAAGCCATAAATAATATATTTGCCAAAACTGTTTTAACATATGAGTGCTCACTACAGACACTTCCAATAGTGACCAGAGAGAGAGAGAGAGAGAGAGAGAGAGAGAGAGTGAGAGAGAGAGAGAGAGAGAGAGAGAGAGAGAATTTGTAACAAATTAACTATGAAATGAGTGGCACAACTCATATCAAATATTGGCTCCGATCTGATGGCTAAGCTGAACATAAAAACAATGTACACATCGATTGAGAGCTACTGAGCATTTGGTTTGAGGTCTAAAGCATGAGACAGACCTCCCATACCTTCCGCAGTACTTAACGTTATATTGTCTATTGTGGAGCACACAAGTGAGCACCTAATTGATAGGCTTTGCAACAGATATCTAATAAATGTATGTTTTGGAGACACGTTTGGCTGCAAACGAGAGAGAAAGACCGCTATCCGAAGCCATAGCGTTAGGGCCCGAAGCCATGCGATAACAGTATAGCAAACAATTTATGATATAAGAAAACGTATATTGAAGTAAAAACTTACTTTTTTTGCCTGACAGTACTCCTTATCGGTTACTTCGGCTATAGTCCAGCGTTGAGGGGCCTCTCCTGTAACTAATTGAATGGCAAAAATCAATTAAGTTATACTTATTTACACTCACATTAAACTACTAAATAAATATTTCACACGCATTACTAAACGGATAGTGCCAACCATTTATTCAATCACCGCTTTTTTACTGTCCAAACATTTCATATATAAGTATTTTAAAACTATTTTTTTCTAAACTCAATTTTAATGGCAAATAAAATACATTTCATTGAATACAATGGTTAAGTGGAGTAAAGTTTTTGAGAGATATATTTAAATTGTTACTTTATATAACTAGTATTGTTACATATGTATTGATTATATGTTGCATAAGGTGTGGTTTAGTCATCAAAATAAAACAAGAGAGAGAGAGAGAGAGAGAGAGAGAGAGAGAGATAGTGGACACGATTGCTATGACTGAACAAACCGTTCCGCCTTTCATTCAAATTAAAGTCCGTTTGAAAAAAGTATAGAAATTTATATAAATTGTATGCAATCTTAAAATTAAACCAAATTCAGAGTTTGATTTCAATCATTTCTATCAACGAGTAAGCGATTTCATAGTTATTACTGATTTTATACACTTATAATCCGTCTTTAAATTTCCTCCCTTTTTGTCAATTCATTCAATTGATGAATAAAACAAAGACAATAATCGTTATCTCAAGAAAAAAATGGTAACAATAGTTATATAAAATTATATGATTTGAATATTGTTTGCAATCATTTTGCTTGTATGGGCTGAACTACAAGTGGCATAACTAATATTAGACAACCTTTGACGTTGATATTTAACATTATATTTGTTTAAACAATACTTTCAAAGCGTTCATAAAACTTTAAGGCTTATCTAAGATAAGTTATCTTATAAGTTTTATATATTATATTATGAATTTTAAACATTATGTTATAAATTTTAAACTAAATAGTAAATTAAATTACAATTAAAACAAACACTTTATAGAAATTTAATAAAATGTTTTTATTAGAAACTTTTCAAAAAATATCATATTTACCTGATCTCAATGAGAGTGCATCCAAGCAATCGGTGTGCAAGAAGTGGAGTACATTATTGAGTGTGAAAACGATATAATTGCTGAACTTTTCTTCATAATAGATGAGCACAATATCTCCAACTTCACAGCTTTGAAATCAAACGATCAAATAATACGATATATAATAATATAGACAATAGTTAAGAGATAATAGTAAAGACAAAATAGAGACACAAAACGAATTCGTTATAATGTAGGAGTGAATAAAAGGCATTAACTTTTACTTGTTTGCAGTGCTGTTATAATAAATTATATAACAAAAGCGCTCATAACATTCATATTATAATATTGATGCAAAATTAAATCCATAAACCAATTAAGCATTCATTAATATTAAATATATATTTACCCCAAAACGGAGACCCTTTCGATGCGACCTACAGCTGAGGTAGAGGACTGGCATATTTCCGAGTCTCGTAAAGCATGTGTTAAGCGACTTATTTCTAAGTCTTTCTCTTTAATCATCTAAATTCGCAACAAATTTAATTAATTTAAAAATTATTTATTAATTTGTAATCAAATATAATATATAATTAAATAAGACTTACATTAGCAGAATTACAATTACACGAAGATCTTGTATCACAAATAATTGATTCGTTAAGTTTTTGGTCATAATTTGAGTTTAATTTTCTTATTTCCACTTCAATTTGACTCAACATTTCATTCATTTGGGATTCACTTGTTTCGCTATTTTCTGAACGCATTCTCGAAATAATATCATTTATAGCCGAAACAGCAGATTGAAGACAATTGTCTTTAATAGCCATTTGTTGGACTAAACAATCCTTTTCATTGGATATAGATTCAAGAGCTTCATTAAAGTTAACCTGACATTTAGCAGCAATTTCTGATCGCATAGCTTTCAACTCGTCTTCCCTATTCTTCTTGGATTTAATGAGCAAATCTTCATATCTGTTTTTCTCGTCCACAATCAACTGTTTAAGTTTCTGAACCTCTCTTTCCTGTGCCAACTGGTCAATCAAATCCAGATTTACTTTCTCAAGACTAGTCTCCGATGGTGTCCTTTCAATAGATGTCGTACTGATTGCCAGTTTAAACCGATGCCTAAGACTGTCCATCTCGTGCCTGTGCTCTGCGTCTAACCTTTCCTTCAATTCAGCCAAACTTTTTGTCTTTTGATTATCCATTTCTGAACGCAATTCATTGACAATCGACTCATTATTTTTCTCCATTTCTTTAATTTTATTTTCAAATTCATTTTTCATCGTCTCTTCTCTTTCATTGAAGTTATCATTCAAAGTATTTTTAAGCGAATCCTTTTCCTCCTGACATCTCAGCAAAAGATCTGATTCTAGTTTCTCGTAATTTTGTTGCATTGCTTTCATTTCATTAATTTTCTCATTAAGAGAATCGTCGAGTGATTGTTTCAAATCTTTCCAACTGTCCATCTCTTCGTTCAATGAAGTCATTTCCAATTCGTGCTCTAAAGACAACGCTTTCTTATTTTCAATTAATTCTGTTTTCAAATCATTTATTTCACACTTTTTATCGTTTAATTCTCTATTCAAACATTCACTGTCTTTGCTTAAAGTATCGATGGTTTGTTTGAGTGAATCTATTTCGTTGTTCAGCAAGAGTTTAGTATTTTGCAAATCTGACATTAAAATGGTTTTTTCATCCAAACATCGCTTTAACTCTATCTCCTTATCAGACAAATCATTGTCTTTCATAAGAAGCCAATTGTTTAGCTGTTCTTTCATTGACTCAAATGACGATAAATACTGATTCCGAAGATCACAGTACTGTTCAACAAATGATAATTTCAAAACTTTTAAACTAGAGATCGATTCAAAGGATACTTTGCGCAAAGATTTAACAGTATCTTCACTTAAATTCAAGTCATTTTTCAATTTATCATATTTTACTTGTAATTCATTGTTTTCATTGGTTTTGTCTTTCAAATCAATTGTAATGTTTTTAAAATTAGTTTCCATTTCTTCCAAATCTTTAGCAGTGAATGACATTTGCGTAAACACTTCATTCAACTCTATTTTATTATCATTGCCAGACTTATTGTCAAAGTCTTCGTTAACCGTTTCGTACTCTTCAGTGTCTGATTCGCTGCCTTTCGACGCATTGGGGCCGACAGTTGAGACCTTATGAGCAGATGGTTGAGGCATAGGCACTGGCGAAGGCACTGACAACAAATCGCATAAGTCTGGCAATTGTTTGCGTAGGAACTCGACGTCTGATTCGGTCAGATTCGGCAAATCCATGTCAAAAGGAACGGGTGATTCATTGGCAAAACGGGGCGGAAATTCATTCATTCCGGGAAACAGTAGACGAAGAAAGTGTGACTCCATTTGAGTAGAAAATGTTTGTCTCAATTCAATTTCATTTTCAACTAATTTGGACGAGTCTTCGGCCAAATTGGTGGCCCACCGGAGAAACACATCCGAAAATGTCTTACGTCTGACCACTTCGACAACAGATGCCAAATAGATTTTGGGCGCCAAATGAATTTGACGGACAACTTCTAAATGTTTTTTGAGACGCCGTATGTTCTCGCCGTAAATCAACACTTTAGAGTCCACTTCTGACAGATTTTTTTCGACAATTAAAATCCATCGCAAACG
>JAQIWK010001034.1:0-12069 GCA_034695265.1 Dissorhina ornata | reverse complement strand
TTTTACATTATTGTATAAAATGTAATAATAATATAAATAGAAAATAAATTAAAATAATAATTAGTAACTATAATATATTAAACATTATATAAAAAATTTGTATTTTTGTTTAATTAATTTAGATACTTTATAGTAAATATTATTCACTTGTTAATCTACAGTTTAGTTAAAATACCAAGCTTCTATAACTTTGTAATTCTATTAAAAAATTTCAAATTAATAATTAAATAACTTTGTATTCACTAATAATATTTATTTATACAGCAATATCATTTGAAATATTCATTTATTCAATCATTAGCTAAATTTATACATTATTCAGCAACCACATTCATAATTTACGATTAAAACAAGTTTTCAACTATACACTAACCAATATGATTAAACTTACATGGATGCAAATTTATAATGCAGTAATATATTTATCATGTATAGTTGGATGTATATATCAAGCATACGAATTAAGTACTTCATATTTCAAATACGAAACTACAACAAATGTAAAATATGACAGGTCATTTACTGGCAAAACTGTACACCCGGCATTTACAGTTTGTGTATCTAAATTATATTTTATAAAACCAGAATATCATGAATTTCAATCAAGCTATTGGAAATTATTTGATATATCTATTGGTGAACAATTTGATTTATTTTTACCAAGTTACAAAATAATGGAATGTAATTTGTTCCAAGACCGTACCACACTTGAAAGTTGTCAAAATTACACAAATTACCATGTATCAATTTCAGAAAAATATTATTGTATCACATTTTTTAGCTATCATTTAGATAATACATTAAGTAAACTTCAAAATATACGATGGGTAAAATTTGGGTTTGATTTGAATGACCAAATTCATATCAAACCGTATTACAAAATTACTATACATGATAGAGATGAATTAATTTATATTAATGATAAAACTGTTAGATATTTTTCTACAGAAAACGGTAGTATATTAAATGTATTTTATAAACAAACTATAGTTAAGTATACATCCAATAATTGTTTAAATAATTACAATCAAGATGAATGTGAATCTAAATGCTACATGCAACAAATTTCAGGTATTGTAACTTGTATTTCAAATTTATTATTTTGAACTTATTCTAAAAACTTTAATATGAACCTTTAAATTTTTAGTGCAACTAGATTTGTAATATGTTTTATAGTTTTAGAAATATAACACTTATATAGAATCATTTTTTAGTATTTTTATTAAGCATTATATAAACTAATGTGAATAATTAATTTGTAATAATCTTGAAAATTTACAAAATATATTCTAGGTACATCAAACCAAATTGATCACGATAACTTATTATTTTACGAATATCACAAAAAAGTAAATAATTTAACATCATTCTATTTTGACAAGATACTAAGAAGTTCTAGCTACCAAACCATAGCTAAATGTAATTCAAAATGTAGTAAATCTATTCGAAATTGCATAGAAGTTTTTTATAATGTAATTTATCAACATGATTATGATGACAGCGAGGTAATTGATATAGTTATTTCTGCGCCTATTGAACCAACTACAATTTACGAAGTATCTCTTAAAATGTCCCTGGAGGAATTTATTATATTGATTACAAGTGTTTTTGGTTTATGGTTTGGATTAAACGTATTATCGGTTACAAACATTTTACATAATATAATTTTTAAAATTAAAGTATTATTTGTTAACAAATGGTGTTACGTATTGAATAAATTTAAAACTTTTTCAACAAATATAAATATACAATTTAATTTTCCTGTACAATTTAAAATACAACAAAGATGAAAATGTTATTATACAATAATAATATAATTATTTATAAATTTAAGTATTAACAATTAAATTATATATAATAAAGTGTATATAATAAAGTGTATAAAGAAACATAGAAATATATAATTAATATTTTATTTTGATAAAAAATAAATGATTGTTAAATGCATAATAATTTTTGTTCCAGACATTACTTGTCACGTTTTATTATATTTTATATTGGCATTAGATTAACTAATTGTATAGAAAGTTAATTTATTTTAATTTATGTTATTATGATATTTTATTTTTAGGTTATATTTTTGTATATATAATTTAATTATTATTTCCAATAGGTTAAATATGTTGTTGTTAATATTTTTAATTAATTTGTTTATTAAAGTATTACGTTATATTAATGTAAATTAATTTTATTATATTTATAACTTTGTTTAGAAATGCACATAATTAAAAATATAAATAATATAATGAATATAAATATAATTATTAATTAATAAAAATATTACTTATAAATGAAATATTATTTTATATTTATTTTGTTTATTACAAGTTATTCAAAGTTAACAAACATGATCAAATTAAGTTGGATGCTGAATTTTAAAATTATAATACATATATTATGTTTATTTGGATGTATATATCAAACATTCAAATTAAGTAATTTATATTTCAATTATAAAACTGTAACTAATGTTAAATATGACAAGTCATATACAAGCCAAAATAATCACCCCGCATTTACGATATGTATAACAAAACTATATAATTTAAAACCTGAATATCAAAAATATTCTTATATGTATTTAATAAACAAAGTACCTATTTATGAACAGTTTGATATGTTTTTACCAAGCCAAGATTTATTTCATTGTTTTATTGATATATATGATGAAACATTAAGTTGTGAAGGCTACACAAATAAGCTAGTATCAATTACTGATACTCATTATTGTATTACATATTTTGGTAATGTTTCAAATGTTAATATAAAAAACCTAGATAAAGTGAATTATTTTTATGTTATATTTGATAGGTTAAAATTAATTGATTATAAATCTACATTTAAGATAATTATTCATGATAAAAACGAATTATTATATAATGTAAAACATAATAAATATTTTATAATTACAAATGATAGTTTTATGAATATATATTATACACAAACTATTGTTAAATATGCATCTAATAATCCTGGTCATAAATGCTTACATAATTATAATTTGGATGATTGTTTACTCAAATGCTATATACAAAAAATAAAAGGTATATATTTAATTAAATTGTATATACAGGTGTTTCCAAAATTAACTAAAACATTTACCAGATATTTTTACTTACTAATAGTCTTAGTTAGTTTTGGAGACGTGTGTATATTTATTTATAAAAATATTTTAAATTTTATCTATATAATATAGATAAATCACATAAAAATAATTATTATAATCTAATATATTACCAAGATACATATAAATTATATTATATAACAAATTTATATTTTAAGCAAGGTGATAATGATGAAAGTAACATTATCAAAACAAAATGTTATATAAAATGTAATAGTTTTAAAAACTGTATTCAAAGTTATTATAAAGTAAACTATATAACATATAATCATGATGGAATTTTAATTCATATAAATACACCTGATGAACCAATTACAATATACGAGATATTAATAAAAATGACCCTGGATGAATATATTATATTAACAGCAAGCATATTTGGTTTATGGTTGGGATTAAATGTATTGTCGGTTACTAACACATTATTGGTGTTATTTTTAAAAATTAAAATATCCTTGATCAAAACCTTTTGTTACTATATTTTTAATAAATCATTAATTATTGTACAGTATTTAAATTTGCATTTAAATAATCATGAAATTAATATTACACAATTGAGGATGCAACAAAGATAATTTATTATAAATATTTAATTTGAAAAAAATTATTTATTTTAGAAAGCATATTATATATTTATATAATTATTAATGCTTAAGTTTTAATTTAATATTTGAAATAAAAAATATAATTATATATATTTATTATAATATTAGTGAATGATTTTTATAAATTTTTATTTATTTTTTTAATTTTTATTAATTAAATTTTTTAAACAAAATAAATGCATTTTATTTGTAAATTGGTTTTTATAATGTTGATATTAACTAAAATATAATATTTTTCATAACAAATAATTTAATTTTCAATTAACTATTCTAATAAGATACTATATAAGTTGGTATTTAAATCGGTCATTATAAATAGTAATTTATTTTTATAAATTATTATGTATTACAATAATTCATGTTATTATAATGAATGTAATAAATTAAAACTTTTAATAAGACAAGTTAATTTAAAAAACTAATTTAATTATAATTGACCATAATTAATCAATTTTTACAATATATATTTTCAAAATAGTATTTATTAATTATATTAAAATTATAATTTATTGAAAAAGTGTATTACTTTAATTTACTGACTATAATATTTGTTCTGTTTAATATCAAACAAATTATAAATTAACTATAAAATTATTATATATTTAAATAATTAAAAATTAAATTGATATTTTCAAGTATTAATATGCAATTATTTTATTTTAGTAATATAATTTAAACTTAATTGAAAAATAGCTTAATTATAATTTAACATAAATAACAAATATAATCTAATTTTTAAAAATAATATAACTATTATGTATTACAAAATTAGCTTTAATTTGGCTAGTAATATTAGGCAATACGAAATAGCAGGATAAAAAATAAATTTATATTTAGAGATGTTATTCATAGTTAAGCCTTATTTATTAAAAAATTGTTATGCAACAATAATTAGTTTCTATATATATTTTTAATTTTTATGATAATTTATTTTATATATTATAATTTTATTAATATATTTTGCTTTTTTATTACGATTATTTCTATACAAATATAAGTAGTAAGAAAATTTTTTTAAATTTAATTAGTAAACAATAAAAATTTAATTAACGTTTGTTGTGCAATATATTTTAAATGATATAATTACGCTTTTGCATATTATGCTCAAATTATGCTTTGTGGAGTATGTGATCTGATGTACAAGCAGGTGCCAATCGGTTACAATAATGTTTTCAAATTTGAAATGTAAATATCTCAAGAACTACTAATGTCAAGTGAAATACGTTTTTACATTATGATAGCTAATATCAATTTCAATATAAATTGAAAAGAAATATATCCAGTATTTACAATTATTTTGAATAAATAAGTTTTGGTCAAAAACATTGTGTTGGCATTTGAGACTCGTACTTCAAAATTAGTACCACTTTTATGTTGAGTCTTGGATGCCAGATGAACCAATCAAAATTTAAAATTTTCAATTATAGTTTACATATCAAATATAATGTTTATAATTTTACTCCCAATTAATAAAATGTTCTCTATAATAACTAGTTTCACATACAAAAAAAATTGCAAAAAAATCTTTTGTAGTTTTTGAGGTACAAACATCATTAATTTTAGCATGAAAATTGATCTAGCTCAAATATGGTCATAGTTAGATAAATAATTTTTGCATATTATGTTATCAAATTATTGACAAAATGTTTGGCAAACAAATTACAATTTCAAAAAATAAGTCGGACATACGTTTTAAGTTAAAGTGTGTTGACAAGTCATAACAAGTTATTAAAACAATTGAAATAGTACAATTGTAAATAAATTTTCATTAATCATAATAAATATATCAAGAAAATAGTTAAATTGAAGATTCTTATATTATTTTGATTGGAACTTGCTTGTACAATATAATTTCTACTATATGTAAAAGCATAAATGGCCTATGTGTAGATATAATATTTATTAATAATATATTTTATGAAAAGTTTTGAAAATATAATAAAAACACTATTATAATGATTAAATTTATAATTAAGCAATAAATATATTTTATTTAAAAATAATATTTCAATTTAGCATGATTAGCATTGTATTTTTATCATAAATATTTCAATAGAAATCTAAATATACTGTAAAATATTTCATAAAACTTAATATCTATTAAGTTATAAATTTTATAATCTTAAAATTATATAACCATTGCATATATTTAATTTAAAAATATTATTATTAAAATATTTTGAAAATATGGAGAAAATTAAATTAAAATTATTTGTAAGATTTATAATACTTTTGGGTTTTATGTATCAAATATGTGACCAAACAATCAATTATTTATCGTATGAAGTGATCAATGATTTGCGTTACGATCGCAACAATCAATGGCTATTCAGACCGGCGTTAACCATATGTTTCAATGGTTTGAAATATAATAATAAAACAATTATAACAAATTGGCAAAATGAAATTGATGTTATATGCAATAAATGTAATTATAACAATATTTATTTAAGGTTTAAATTCAATAATGATATTTGTTTAACATACAATAGTAAAGCAAGTAATTCAACTAAATTTATAACAATTCAAATAAGATATAATAAAACAATTGATTTAGCATTAAATTCACCCTATAGTTCATCTCATTTTATTAATAAACTGTATAAAATTCAATTATATTTAGCTTATCAAATTGCAAATAATGTTGAATTACAACTACTATTACCCGCACCCTATCGTACCAATTGTTACGACTATTCAGTCAATCACTTGCCGTCAAGTGTTGGCCCAAAATCACGATCCGATTGTATGTTACGTGAAATGCAACGATTAGAGTATCAAAAGTGTGGTTACAATCACTATTGGAATCAACAATACTTTTATAGTGAAAATCAATTAGTTTTCAATAACAGTAAATGTATTATTTTAGCAAATTATAAAAAATTACAAAATAAATGCAAAATTGATTGCAAAACATATTTACTTTACTTTACATTGAATCCAACATTACTTAATCAAGATCTTTATACAAAATATCAAACAAGATTTATTAATTATACTCCACTAATGTTAGTTAAATTCATTTGGAATTATAATTCTAAATCTGATTCAATACAGTTTTGGTCAACAATAGGGGGTTTAATGGGAATGTGGTTAGGATTTAGTGTACATTCAATAATCACTCAACAAATTGATTACATTGTATTACTTTATAATAGACGTCAACGTATTAAAGGTCGATACGCGCGTAAGCTTAACGGAATAATAAAATATATTAAATTATTGATACTTTCAATATGTACTGCTATTATGTTCATACAATTATCAAGTATATACCGCGATTACACCGATTTTAATATTTCAGTCAAGATTGACCTGGAGCATAAAATATTAATACCCGATTTGAATATGAGATATGGCTCAATTCGTGTTAACCGTACTTATGTCTACAGAAAATATCTAGGTAAAAAATACATTAATGCAAATATAGAACAACTATTTCAAGATAAAGATGATGTTAAATTTAATTGGTTATCTGTAAATAATGTTTTAATAGTTAAAAATATTTTAACAAAATTAAATCTTAAATTATTTCACAAATTAGTGTTTGACTATACAAGTAGTTTAACCAATTGTTTCATACATTTTCGTGATGGTCAACAAATTTCATGCCTTGAACCTATAAATACAATCTATTTAGGTTATAATCATGTTCATATAGATCAATATATATTAAGTAAAAATAAATCTAGTTTGAACATGATTAGCAAAAATTATTTCAAACATTATAATTTTATTGATAAAATTTCATTTGAAATACATATTAAGGGTGATCCATTGAGTGTGGCTTTAAAATTAATAACATCCAGTCATTTTAATTCAATATATTTTATTGATGTAGGTAGTGAAATCAATATTGCATATAGCTCGCAGCAAAGTTTACGATTAAATAGACCTAGTTCACCTTGTATGAAAACTCCTATACAATTTACTCATGATCCATTTTACTACACCACACATTGGGAAACTATTAAAATTGAAACATGTCAATTTCGTGAGCTTGTTAAATTTTATCAATGTATACCAATAAATCACTATATTTTTAACATGGACCTAGATTATAACATGACCAACTATAAATATTGTACAAAAGCACAAAATATTACATTGAATTTGACTTTGGTAAATTTAATTGTAAAAAAGTATTGTTTTAATAAATTTCTAGATCACTGTGAATTTGTTGAACATAAAATAAATATGTTTAAAACTAAATCCAATTTATCATATACCAAGATCAATTTAATACCTAAATATGATTTAAGTTTAATACTAACTGAACAATTAGTTATGAATGAAATGGATTTAATATATAATATCGGGGGTACTATTGGTATGTGGATTGGATTATCCATGTTGACATTAAATATTGTCATGTTAAAACTATATAAATTAATTAATAAAGTATATACTCTAAATAAACCAAATTTTTTCAATAATTAATTTAGCATACATTTTATAAATGTTTTTAAAATATATAATGTATAACTATTATATATATACTATAAAATGTACAATTTATTACAAATAAATTATTTATAGTTTGAAAGATATTTAACCTAAATTAAAAAAGCATAAATTATTTAATAATCATGTTAAAAACTATGTTGTATAGTTTTAACTAAATTCAGTTAATCAATACTGATTTTATAATTAAAAAACTTATTTTATAGATTATGTAGCTGGTACAACATAATATTTATAATTCATAATATATTTTGTATTTATATTTTAATTAAAATTATAATAGTTTCAAAATATTATTGTTATATATTTTATCACATTAATTAAATAATAATAATATTTATTAAAACATTATAATATTAAATAGTTTTAATTTGATAAATTTATTTATATATTTAATTAATAAAAATGATGAAAAAATTTGAATACAAATAAAGTTAATTCAAATAAAACTTTTTAATATAAAGCAAAATACAGTTTTATGTTGTTTATGACAAGTTATTTGTAATAATAAACATGGTTAAATTAAGTTGGTTGCTTGTTTATAAAAACATAATAAATCCATTATGTTTATTTGGATGTATTTATCAATTATACAAATTAAGTGAAATTTATTTTAACTATTAAAATAACTTGTATCAAATATAACAGGTCATATACTAGTCGAAATAATCACCCAGCATTTACTATATGTATAACTAAATTATATAATTTAAAACCAGATTTTAATAATACTTGGATGGGACAACTAAACCACGTACCTATTAATAAACAGTTTGATATGTTTTCACCAAGTAATAATTTTTTTCAATGTTTAGTTATACATCATAATAATAGATATAATGGTTGTGAGTCATACACAAATAACCTAGTATCAATTACTAATACCCATTATTGTGCTACTTATTTCAGTTATATTTTAAATACTAAATATATAAGTGACCTAGATAATGTTAAATGGTTTCAAATTGAATTTGCAATAAATAGCAAAATTTATATTGATGATACATTTAAAATAATTATACATGATAGAAACGAATTATTATATAACATGGATAAAAGTGATAATAATTATTTTAAAATTAAAAAAGTTAGATTTATAAACTTATCATTTAAACATATAATTGTTAAATATATAAATAATCACCTTGTTCATAAATGTTTAAATAATTTTAATCAAGATGCTTGTTTCATTAAATGTTACATGCAACAAATAAATGGTATGCTTAATTTATTTTCATATGAATATAAATATTAATATTTAAAAAATTTATTTTTTAAATTTAACATTAGATAAAACAAACAAAGTCTATAATTTAATGATTTATCAAGATGCATATAAATTATACAGTTTAACCCAATTATATTTTGATAATAATTATAATTATGATTTTAACGATGAAAGTAAAACTATCCAAACAAAATGTAATTTGAAATGTAATAAGTTGTAATCAAAATTACTATATAGTTCAATATAAAACTAATCAAGATAATGATAATAAAATTAAAATCAATATTAATACACTTGATGAACCTATTATAATTTACGAGATATTCTTAAAAATGACCCTGGATGAATATATTATATTAACGGCAAGTGTATTCTGTTTATGGTTAGGTTTCAATACAATGTTAAAAACTTTATTGAAATTATTTTTGAAAATTAAAATATCCATGATTAAAACTTTGTATTATAATATTTTAAATAATTGTGTAGTAATTATACAATATTTTGATTCGCCTGAAAATGAACATGAACAAAATATTAGACAATTACGAATTACCCAACAAAGATAATAAATTTTTATTAATAATAAATACAATTTTTTTAAATAATTACCTTGCACACATTAAATTTATTTATATTTGTTGAAATCAAATAAAAATAATTATATATAAATATTTATAAAATAATTTAATTGGTTATTAATTTTATTTATTATAAATTAAATAATTATGTTTTATAAATAAATAAAACTATATAAAATAAATTTAATTGATATAATAATAATAATTTTAATTTTTAAATATAATTTTAACAAAAATATGAATGTAATAATACATTTTTAATTAATATTAAAAACGTAATTAATTCAATTAATGTTTTTTAAACAATATATTTAAAATGATAAAACTATTCAATAAAAATATTACAAAACATTACATAAAATATTTTAATAATACAAAAACAAAATTTTAATTAAATTTATATTACTTTTATTATAAACTTGTATAGAAATAATTTAATTGAATGAATCATTAAATTAATGTTATTTACAATAAAAAGTTATTGTATATTTTTGTGAAATATATTTTAAATAATAAATTGTTTAAATAACAATATTAACAAACGTTTAATAAAATAATATTTATATAAATAATATTATAAGACATGTTATAATATTATGCAAAACTATATTTTAATTCATACAGGTTTATGAAATTTAATTTGATTGATTGAAAGTTTATTTCTATTGTATCTATTTAATAAATTATTATGTTGATATGATAAATTATTTACATTTAAAAATAAATTTTGATTTACATTTATTTGATTAATATATTTATTAACAAATAATAATTTAAGTTTAAAAAATAATTTATAAAAATTTTCAGTTATAGATATGACACTAAACCCAAACCATAAACCAATAACACTAGCTGTTAATATCATATATTCTTCCAAAGGCACTTTTAACGATACCTGGTATATTGTAATAGGTTCAGCAGGTACATTTAACTCAATTATCATATTATTAGGTTGTTGAGTATCATGTCTGTAATTAACATTGTAATAATATTGATTACATTGCATATAAATTTTGCAAGTATCAATACAGTTTGTTCGAACTATTTTGCTAATATTATTTTGTGCCTGGCCAAAATATAAATTTGTCAAATTATATTGATTGTTGTTTTGTTGATAAAACAATAAATCCTGCTCATTCAATTTTAAGAGTTTACCTGAAAAATAATTAAACTATAAGTTATATATTTTGTAAGCTAGATCAATTATCTAAATAATCTATATTGTACTATATATACAATATGTAAATCATATAACTTTGTTGAATGGTTGCTAGGCAACTATAGCTGTGATTGGCTGTAACGCATAGTTATAAACCAAAATATAGTCAATAAAGTTATACAATTTACATAGTTTAATGATTTATAAATAATACCTTTTATATGTTCTAGGTAGCATTTAAAAATACACTCATCTTCGTTGAAATATTTTAAACATTTATGAACATGGTTATAATTTAAAAATTCAACTATAGTTTGTTTATAATGTATGTGCAATACACCTCGTTTCCAAATATGATAACTTTCTATATCTAGTTTACTATGATAATATAATTTTTCACCAGGGTTATTCACAATAACTTTGTACATTGGATGAGGAATAGTAATATTATCATTTCTTTCGAAGCTTATCAAAAAGTATTTAACCTTGCCTATTTTATTTTTTTTATTAAACATTAAATCATTTCTAAAATATGTAACACAATAATCATTTTCATTTATAGATACTTGGTAATTTGTATAATGTATACAATTTTCTTTATATTCTTGGTCATTATTTTTTAATGAAAGCTCACAATTGAATAATTTTTCAGGTGGTAGAAACATGTTGAATTGTTTAGCAATAGGTACCTTGTTTAATTTAAACACACCATTTTTATCATGTTGTATATCATAATATTCAGGTTTTAAATTATATAGTTTAGTCACACATACAGTGAACGCCGGGTGCGATGTTTGGCCAGTTATTAGCCGGTCGTATACGACATTAGTTGTTGTTTTGTATGAAAAGTATAAATTACTTAATTTATAGGTTTGATATATACATCCTATTAAACACAATATATTTACTAT
>JAQIWK010001033.1:0-12083 GCA_034695265.1 Dissorhina ornata | reverse complement strand
TCATCAATTTGCCCACATTTCAAGTCTGTATTATCGACAAACAGGGCGTTAGACAACTCGATGACATTCAGTTTGATACGATCGCCATCGGACTCACCACACCTGCCATATCGACGGCCCCACATGCCGTTCCTATGTCTCACTAATTGGTGTTTAATTTATATCTAATTTTTTCTGTAATTCTTATTACAATTCAATAAAACATTAATTTTTTGATTAATAAATGTCTTGAATTTGTTTTAAACTTTCAAATTAAACCAACTCTTAATTATTTAGTTGTTCCTATATTGTTAGACTCATGATATCTACGATTACGGTATTATGAGATTACTGACTATTAATGGTTAGCAATCAATTTTAACAATTAAAACAATTGTAAAATGTAAAGACAATCATAGATTTAATGATTTATACAAAAGTTGTTTTTATAGTACAAAAAATTTGTATTACAATGAATTGTTAGAGAATTGAATAGCTATTTGAATGGTTAAGAAATACAATCCGAAAGAAAACTACAAAAACTGATTTGAATTTGTGATAAAAAACAGAGGAATTATTTGGAGAATGAATTCAATTGTGTGTTCATTGGTTTAGAAGTATTTATTTCTTTGAAGGGTTCAGTCAAACGAAAAAGTTTTACTTATTTTATTTACAATAGAAATACCATTTTTTTGTTGCTAATATATCAACGCTTTAAGTGAATTATGATTAGTATTTTTATGAATATATAATTTATGATTACAATAAATTCAATAACTGTTTGATATATATAAAAGAGTCAAATATATATTGTCTTCAAATCACAAATCGGAAACATATTATTGATTAGAATTTATAAGAAAAAAAGAAAAATGAAACTAATTTTACATTCAGTTTATGAACCAAACGATGCAATCATGAGAATTGAAAATCCATTGAATGCCAATTGTGAAGCAAAATATAATAGTTTGAGATTTAGTCTAAATATTTTATTTATTCAAACGTTAAATGCGTTCAAATAATCGCTTTTGTGTTTTTCAACAATTATTTAATGAATGAATTATAAATATAATGAATTTGTTTGTCGATTATGTGATGAAAATATTTTTTTTATATAATTAATTAGATTTTTTCATATTTTCAAAAACAAATAATTTTTTTATTTTTGCAAAATTCTTGTTAATTTAATATTTAATATTATTTTATGTAAATATTAGCTAATTTTTTAATTAAAAAAATTTAAATCAAAAAAAAATATTTACATAATTAAATATATTTGATAATTTAATTGATAAATTATTTTTATAAAGTAAACTATAAATTATAATATAATACAAAATATGTTTTTTGCAAGTGTTTATTCAAAAGATAAAAGTATTTTATAAAACATATTAAGAAATGTATTAAAAAAGTGAAAATTAATATAAGAAAAACCTTAAACTAATATCTTGAATAGTTTTATATGTAATAACATTTGTATATTTGTATAAATATACTGTAGTTTATAAATGTTATTTTATTGTATTTAAGTTATGGTTTAGTTGTTTTGTATATAAAAAACAAACTAAAAGATTATTTATATATTTGAAAGAAAAGTAATACGATTTTGTGTGCATTTTATTCATGTTTTTCAATTCATTAATTTGATCAAAACAGTCCTTATATTCAAAAGGTTTTTATTACTAAATTAAATATAAGTCTAGTATTTATATTGAATATATATTTTGCAAATTATAATTACATTAAATTTGACACTTTAAACACATAATAATTTTTAGTTTTTAAAAATAACAATAAAATTAACATAATTTGTAAATAATAAACATATATATATACAATATATACTAGTATATAATAGTTATAAAATTGAAACTTTAAAATTAGCATAAAAGTAAATATTTTTGTATTATATATTTACATTTATACATATTATGACAAATAAATTGTAATATATTGTGAAATATAAATAATATTATATATTAATATTTTATATAAATATAAATTCTTAAATATATATAATAGATTATTCATATTTATAATTAAAAATTATATTTTTATTTATTATATTATATTATATTATATATTTGTTTTAAATAAATTATTTAAAAATTAAACATTAATTGTGTAAATAATATAATAAAATTTTAATAATAAAAAATTAAATAAACTAAATATTCATTTTCTAACCAATTGATTTTGTAAGTACATAGTTATTTTTTTAGATAATAAATATTAATAGACGTAAATAAATAAAGTTTTATAACAATATTTTTGAAATAATAATTTGAAATTAATAATTTTATCACAAATGTTATATAATGTAATAATATAAATTTGTACTATATTTACTATAACTACATATACAAAACTAACTAGGACATCTAGAAGTTGGTTGACATGGTAGACATCCTAGTTAGTTTTGTAGATGTGTGTATACTTATATAAAAACAGTTATTTGTCTTTAGTTTATTTTGATGGCGTGTTTTAGTGTGAAATATATTGATTTTTTAAGTTATTAAATATAAAATAAAAAAACCACCAGCACACTTTATTAAACTAAATAACAGTGTATATTAGCGTGTTGTGTAAATATTGTATATATAATGACTAATTCAACAAATTTTAATACATCAACAAAAATATAGTTTACTTTAGGAATTAGCGTCAATTCAAAAGGTATTGCTTTTTTAATATTAGTTTTTTAGTCCACACTTCTAATCAATATCTAGGTTTTGAGGTTTGCTTTTATCATTAAATTTATTTTATTTTATATATATATTTTAAATTGAATCACATTTTCAGCGATAAATGAACTGAAATATTATGTAATTGTTTTATATTTAAAATTGTAATTTTGAACAAAATTTGTAATATAAAAAAATTAGTCTCAAATATTTGAAACAATGTAATAATAATAAGTAAAACTAGTCTATAGTTTATATATAAATCAAATTTAGAAGTTTTAAATTAAAATCCACTTTATTATATTGTAAAATATATAAAAAGTTAATATTAAATAAAAAATATAATATTGTGAATAATTTGTGAATTAAATTTTATATAATCTTATAATATTTATTTTGTATTTGTTATTTATATTAAATAATATTAATGTGTTTATAATTTAAATAACTGTTCAAATATTGAATTTAAGTTTAATTTATAAATACATTTAAATACATTATACATGTATTAATATATTATACATATTGAACTAATATTATACTATGCTTTACTGATAAGAATATTATATAATATTATCGATATAAATATAAATAGTTTATTTAAATAGAAGTAGATTTTAAAAAAATTGTATTATTATTTAACAACATTTTTGTTATATACAATTGAAAGCAAAAAAATATTAGTTATTATAGAAATATTGAATTTTGTTGTTTTAATGATAGAAATGATTGCAAATCTAAGAAAATACTGTCGAAAACATATCAAATCAATGACTCGTTGCATGACTTGAACTGCATTTGATATAAGCATTGCTAATAATATATCATTTATTGTATTGATATAAGTTATATAACTTTATTCCCAAAACTTAATATCAATATTTTCACATTTTTACACTCATTTGTTTGTACTGTAGTTTATAGTGATACTGATCTGTGTTTATATAATGTATTTATTGTATTAAAAAGTTTTTTTTAAAAGTTTAATATTACAATTTAGAAGAATATATGAAATGAGTTTCTTTATTATAGTTATTTTAGTTAAATAAATAACTTAAACCTATTAATAATGATTGAATATAATGTAATGAATGAATGAATGAAAAAAGTGAAAATAATGTATTTATTCTGCTTTATTACAAACTATTAACTTTAATAGTCTTAACAGAATATATTGGTTCAAAATATACTTTATATACAAAAGATTATATAAATTCATATCAATTTAGTTTACATCAAATTTTGACGGTCTGGCGCTCCAAAGTATTATTAATGTTTGTGTTTTGGTTTCAAATATTGAATATTTGCAATGCATATTAATATTCAGTTATATATTATTATATATATTCTGTATATTTTTTACTATAAATGCAAAGCCATAGCATAGGTTTGGTTATAGCTTTTAGAGTACGATACAGTGGTTTTTATTGTAAAAACATTGCACACAATAACTAATATCTCAATCTCTTTGACAATATATATGGGAAACGAAAGACTCAACTCTAATGAGAAACTAATCACACAATAGGCTGACAACAGAGTGGAAAGTGATGGCCACGTAAATGAGGAATGAGACGTCTAAACCTTCAATCTCTCTCTCTCTCTCTCTCTCTCTCTCTCTCGCATTGCCTGTCGGTATGAATTGTGTACACATGAAGAGTCCTTTCAGGAAATAAATCCACATTTAATACTATAATGAAAGACACATTCATTTTTGATACCTTTTTATTATTATTTCAAACTCTGTATAAAAGTTTGAAATATTTAATATATATGTTTGCTAACATAAGCTCATTGTTTAATTTGTTACAGAGATACAATTACAATTGTTTAATTATATTATAAATAAATAATATATATATTTAAAATATTTAATTAAATTATACAGTATTATGCTTTAGATAATTAACTTTATTTTAAGAAAATAGTTTTATTTTATTTATTTTTTTGCTATTCAGTTGACAATTATTTAATGATTTATTAGACACACATTTGTTGTATTATAACAATTATTTTAATAATAGTTTGAATACTTTTTTGTTATGTTTTATTTTGCGTGTAAACAGAGATTCAGTTTTTATAATGACAACTACTTTAGTCTTTTAGTCTCTAATAATAATACTATTTTTATGGCAAACCATTGAAAAATATTATAATAATAGCATTCATTTCTTTTTATACAGAGAGTATCGACTTTTTGTCTGTCATTGAATTAAATATTTAATGTAAAAAATTTACTATAATTTATAGCAAACATTTATATTTTTTCCAAAGCTTATTTATATGAATTTTGTTGTATTTTTAAAATATATATAAATATTATTTCAAAACAACATTTAATTAAATATAACATAAAATATAAGTTATTGTAAATAAAAGTTATAAATATATTCACATAAAATGGTTAGGACTGACGCGTCTCTTGAAACGGATTTCTTATTTATTTGACTATTGAATTAAATATTAGTTGAGTTTGTAATGTAATGTAATGTATAATATCGATGTGTGCCTTACAGTTGGCCATACAATACTACAATGACATACATATGTCAATGCAAATCAAATTTTATTCATTATATTGTGTAATGCACTTCAAGCCAAACATTTTATTTATTTTATTACTATATTACAGCATAATCTCTATATATAAATATGATTTACGCCAATCTTATTATTGTTACTTTGCTTCACATTTAGACCCATTAAACCATTTATTCATTCATTGATTAATTTATTTTTAAATCTATTTAATTATTATTATAAATTGTTAACACAAGTTATATAATAGACGTTACATTGTGTAATAAAAAAAACTATTTCTTAACTTGCACAAATCAATATATACCACCAATTCAATAGTATAGTACAATAAAGTATATAATCTATGTTCTAGCAGCTAGATCATTTCAAAAAACTAACTTTAATAATTTGTTAATCCGTGTTAATAGTGGACCAAAATGTGACGATAATATTGGCGACAATACATTATGAATTTAATGTTTTGGTCCATACATTCAATTGGATTTAGAGTTTGGCATCGATTCCCATTTACAGCCAAAAACTAATTTCCCATTTATTTATCATTGAGTGTATTGAGTGTAATGTAATCGTTATAATATTTGCAGCATATAGTGTAGTACTGGATGTGTATGTATTGGTGCGGTACTGGTATTGTCGGTGCAGTAGAGTTGGTGCGCGTTCTCGTCTATGCATTACTATATATACATATTCTGCGATATATTCTGTGCTTAAGTTTCCACTCTTTTCATACATTGCATACAATCACAGTAGAGAAGCAAACATTCAAAGTTTGGCTCACTTTTACTCAACATTTATTGCTTCTTATTTCCGTGTAATTATTGTTTTTTAATTGTTTAATAAACATTTTAAATATATATTTCAAATATAAGTGCATTTTTTGTTTGTTTGAAATATATTCATTCAATTAAAAAAGGTGACAATTATTGGTTAACATTTTAATTAAACATTCTGCATTCAACAATTTAAAAAAGTATGTATAATTTTTTTAAAATGTTTTATGTGTATTGTATTTTTTGTAATTAAATATTTATAATAATTTGTGTAAATTTTATCTAATTTTATTTTTAATATTATTTTAATTAATAATTATATTTAGATTTTTAATGATAATTATAACTGTTTAATTATTATTATGAGTTTTATTTAATGAAAACTGAAATATAATTTTTTGTTTGTTATTGATATCCAGTTGTTTACAAATTTTACTATTAATTAAATAATAATTATAAAAATCAAATATAGTTTTGAGTTAAACGTTTGAGTGGTTTGATTATTATATACGGTATAATAATGTTTAGTAAAAGAAATACAGCAAACAATTGATTAAATATATGACTGAAGTATTTGAAGCGAATATTAATAAAATTAAGTAAAGTTTTAGTCAATCAATTGTGACGAGCCGTTCAAATGTTGGTCGGCTTTCATGAAAACTCTTCTCATTTATTCACTCAAAATATGATTCCTCTATAGACTCAACAGAATATACTATACTTTTATAACTACTACTCTGTAGTCTATGGAAAAAGTAAACTAATCTCTGTATAAATCACAATTCAAATAACAATTGGATAACAAAGAGCCTAAATAAACGAAAAATAATTTATCGATAGATTTGCGATATAATATATATAAGATATATAAGATATCTTCTAATTCTAAACTCTAAAAACCATATAATAATAGCCTGGCCATATAACGGTTATAATGTGCTATAAAGTGACACAAACCTATTAGTTAACTATAAAATATAGCTATAAATCGAAATGTGTGTTCATTTCAAAAATAACACTCAAAACAACAACAAAAAAACATCGACTTTCAACTCATTTTAAACATATCTTTAGATATATTTTTTTTAAAGACAAAGTAATTTATATTTTAAAGACTATTGTCATTAGAGACACAATTTTGATGTTACCATACAAACACATTATTCATATTGACATCTCTTACAGTTATATATACTAATAGTATATTTGTTAATAGTTTGCTGATATGAGAGTTTGAATGAAATGTATTCAAATCACATTTCAAACAACTTCTGACTTCTTTTTATTATTATTTTTCTTCTTTTTTGGACAAATAAATTGAATTAAAAGATTTAACACAATATGAGTTAGACTTTGACTATTTTATTCAACATTTAAAAAGCCCTAAAGCCATTGTACAATATAGATATATACCGTAAGTTATATTAAATTTATAATTTAAAAAAATAATACTTTTAATATAAATTTTTAAAAAATTATATTATTAATAAAAAGTAAATATCAGCCGTGCGTTAGAAACTAATTTGATATTATATTTGTTGCTTAAAAAATTAAAAAACAAACACTCATTTGACATTTATTTTTAATATGATTTATAATTTTGATATAAAAATTTCTAAAGTAAACTAAAACTTAATTTTTGTTGAAAATTATGAAGTAATTTATTTTTGATAATATTATTATAATGAATTAACTTATTATATATATGGCACTTATTATACATAGATTAAGCTTATATTTGTATATTATTTATTACTTAATCTTTTAATTTTAGTTTTAAATATAAATATTATTTGTTTCTAAAAATATTTTTATATAATTTAACAAATATTTGCGCCAAACCTACAGATTTTCAATAGAGTTTTTCTTTGATCTCCAAAACAAAACATTTTTGAATTAATAAAAATGAATAAAAATACAAAATAATTTATAATAATTTTAGTTGTATTAATAATATTTATTATATGAAAAAAATCTAAACGCAAGTTAATATTTAAATCTAAAATTATTAGTTAGATTTGTAGTTGTGTTGTGTTTTTTGTATGCAAATGTATGGCAAAGTTTTTATTTAGATTTAGTTTGAATGCGTGCGGCGCCCAAGACATGCCAAATAGTAAATTGATGGCATACAGGCCTATCATACATTGGGATTATAAGCCCAAACAATTCACTAAATCCTTTGTATGTTTTGATATATAATATATTTTTCATTAATATAAATGATTAAAATATTTGTTATATAATTTATGAATATTGTATATTAAATATACACTTATATAGTTTTATATAATAATAGATTACTTTAATTTTATTAACGTTTTGTTTTTTTTATCAAAAAAATAATTGAGAATTAAGTATTATATCATTTGCTGATTTATTATGTAAACCCTATTCATAAATATTTAAATTATATACAAATTGTTTTGAAACAAAACAAAAAAAAAGAAATCTAAACAAATTGAATACATTTTAGTTTAAAAAATAAATCTGAAATAATAAATAAAACAAATATAAAACTTAGATTAAAATATAGAGAAATAAAAGACAATTTTCTTGCAAAAAAACTTTTGTTTTGCTAAATGAAAAGAAGGCTTAAATAATTAAATGGATTTGATTTTAATTAAAGTGTTAGTTATTAACGACAAAACTCAATCAAAATGTCAGACTGTGTTTGAGATAATACTGAGTTAACTAAACCATAAACCAGTGGCGAATAAATAAATATATATCTTTTTATATGTTTTTTATATAAGATTTGAAAATATTTTTAAAATATTTATTTTGTGTTGACATAAGACTCAACAGATTCACAAAATTGATACCAAAAAATGTTATCAATTTTGATTATTAAATGGACATTCAATTTATTCATTTTTATAAATCCAATGTAAAATAAATTGAATATTTCGTTTAAGATAAAAATCAGCAAGGAAATATTTTAATATACTATAAACAGCTACACAGCTTTATACATATTTCATAAATCATGTTTAATTTGTATTAAATTATTTTTAATATATTATTAAATAGTTTTATTTTGATAACAATAATTAGTTCAACAAATGAGCATTTTACAAATTTATTTATATTAATTTAATTAACATAAAAAAGACAAATAGAGTTTGATTATCAATTATACATATATAAATTATATCTAGTGTATATTTAATTATCATTTTAATTGTAATATGCTAAATATAATATAGTGTCAAACAATAAGCACAGTTATGCATTTATTTTTTATAATAAAGTTTTAATTTATTTATTATACAATAATATACAGAATATTCTGTAAATATAATATTCAAAGTGTGATTAACTTTGCATTTTTCATTCATACAATTTATTAGGCAATCATTTTTATACGAGACTTGATTTTGTGTGTAAAGAAAATCATTTCTTTATTATACTTATATTGTTAATAATAAATCAAAAATATATTATAATAATAATATTTTCTCCTAAAAATAATAATTTAGATTTAGCTCTCATTTGAATACCAAATTAGCACACGTTGTCTGGTTTGACAAAAATAAAAATATTATTATTAACACAATTTTATTATAAATATAATAAATTAAATCCTAATCATTACGAGAATTGTTCAATGAATATTTTATTCAAATATTTAAACTTTAATTTATTTTATAATATAGTTTTTTTTAAAATACAATAACAAAATAAAATAAAATTCAAAGCAATTATTTTGAATAATAATTTTAAATACTTTACAAACTTCAATCAAATCGATACAAAGAAATCAAATTAAATAATAAATGTTGTAATAACATTAATAATAAATATTTACGGGTTATATAAACTATTTTTAGTAAACTACTTTTTAATAATGTATTAAAAGTCAATATATTGTCAGTTAGAGTAAAATAACCATAACCATTTTATATATATATATATCAATACCATTAATATTAAATTTACGCCGCATTTCAGTTATAAATTTAATTTAAGTTAACATATATTGTCATTGATTTGATAGGTTTGTAGTTTTATATAAGTTTTAATTTTATATGTATTTGAGATACAATTTGTTGAATTAGAAACGTATTGATACAATTTTAACTTTAATAACACTTCTGTATAAACTTAATTTAGTGGTATATTAGTGTAAAATAAATGCCACTTTCATTATCACAAGTTGTGATTCACAACATCCAAACGGCAAACGAGTGTTTGTTATATAAAGAAATTGATATACCATATTTTTCTGTTTATAAGACGCGTCTTATACAAAGAAAAAAGTAAAATTTAAAAAATTTTAACTTTTTTAATTCACAAATTTAATTGAAACTAAACTTTTATTTAATTATTATTAACACCAATTAAATCTATTATAAGTTTTAACCAATATAACAGCATAATATTTGATTATTAATTACATTTAATGTGATTTATAACTAAATTAAATTTAGTAAAATTACATGCGCTTTATACATGGGTGCGCCTTATACACGGAAAAATACGGTATATAATAAAAGTTTATATAAAAGTTTGTTATACTTTAACAAAGTTTGGCAAAAAGTCACAAAATGTTTGGTACACTGGAAGTGCAAATGACGAGAATCGCTGCCGAGAACCGCAAAATGCTTCACATTTTTAAAGCAACAGATTTTTTTCAATGTTTAATAAACAATATATTTATAAATATTTTTGTTTATTAAGAGATAATTAGTGTAAAATTCTTTTTTAAATCAATTGTTAATTAGTTTATTTAAAAAACAATTAAAAATTTAGATATTATAAAGATAGAAATTACAAAGTAGCTTTTTAAATATTAATATAAATATTTTGTCAAAAGTTTGTATAATAATAAAATTGTAGGTGAATATACTTTTGTATTATATTAAATTTTATTAATTTGTTTATTACATTTATGTATATTGGGATTATTTGTTATTAAATTGACTGAACGATTGAATAAAAACTTAATTTATATTTACTTTTACAATTATAATAGAAATATTTATAGCTATAAATTATAATAGCAAATTAAATATTTAATTATGTATATTTATAAATTAAGAATTTATTTAAATTATAGACTATAATTTATAGTATTTAAATTTTATATTTTTAAAATATATTATTTTATAATAATTACATACATGTTCATACTATAAACTTCATAGTCTTTATGAATAATATATTAATTTATATATTATAATTTTTACTATAATTTGCTTTATATAGAGATAATTATAACTAAAACTTAATTATTTCTAATAAAACATATATTAAATTCAAATAAATTTATTAAATAAATAACTGAATTAATTATAATTCAAATTAAATAAAAAATTTCTTGAGAAAGCATTGCATTTAATGAAGTGATTAGCGATTGAATTGAATTAATACAATGATATGTTTAGTTGACTGAGCGATCAAAACTGATTAGTCTATCGTTAGATATATAGATCGCACAAAGGATTTGCCAATTCATGGCTTTTATATATATATATATATATTGATAGAAACTTATAAATTAAGCTTAAATATGCTATTTATTTAGTTTTAAATTTAGATTTAATTGTGAAATTTTATTGTTTAAACTTAATTTAATTTATAGTATAATTTATATAATTTTCACTAATATTATAAATTTCAAAAAAAAAATTTTAAATAGTTTTTATATATAACAGGAAATTAATTTTTTTAATTAAAAAATTGTAATTAAATTTATAATTTATTATCAATTTTTGTATCTATATTATGCCACTTATGACACTTGCTAACAAATATTAATACTTTATTTTATGATATGTTCACCATAATAATATATAAGTTATATAATATAACCAAATGTTTATTAATCAACTTAAAAGTCTAATTGAAAAAATAAATTTATTAAAATTTAGTATAAATAATATAATCCGTAAATACACAATATATATACTTTTTTTTATAGCATTACCCAATCGGCACCAAAATAAATGTCATTGAAATGCTAGTGAGATATTAATCTGGCGGTGACTGAGCGCCCAATTTATATATATATTATATATTGTGTTCTTCTAATAACACCGTTTGGTTTACTCAAATAAAGTGCAAAATACTGTTTAACACAATCTCTATATATATTATATATTTATAT
>JAQIWK010001032.1:0-12091 GCA_034695265.1 Dissorhina ornata | reverse complement strand
CTCTCTCTCTCTCTCTCTCTCTCTCTCTCTCTCTCTCTCTCTCTCTCTCTCTCTCTCTCGTTCCTAACTTTTTAAAGTAATAATAACAATAATCAGTGAAAAAAAATTCCCAAAATAAGTAAAGAGTTAAAGAGTCCTATAATATAGACTACAGGAAACACTAACACACAATTGCACGCATAGGACAACACAAAAATGTTTTATTACTGATTGTAATACTATAACTGAAGTTTTGTTAATTATATTATTGTTTTAAATAATTATTACTTATATTTGTCAACAATTTTGTAATAAAAATAGAAAACAAAACACGAACTCAATTTGTAATATATATATTATTTAAAACTTGGTATTATTTAATAATTCAAATTAATTAAAGATTTAATTTTTAAAAAGTAATTCAATATTGAGGCAAGTCTTGAGTCAAAACAATAGCTTTAAAAACCTCAAACCCTTCCCTAATATTTTTAATTTCATATTTTTTGGCGTCCGTCCCATCCATTTGTAGTGTTAGTAATAAATAAAATGTTTAAATTAATTTCATATTAAATCTTAATTTTAAATATAATAAATTTTATATAAATTTATTTTAAAATACACAAAAGAGTTCATTGTTTTTGTTTTATTTTAAAAAACCAAATAAAATCAAAAACTACATTGTGTTTGAATATAATTTATAATTTACTGATTTAATTATCATCTAAATTTTATAGCTTTATTATAAGAAAATACATTTAAAAACTGTTTAATTTTTTATGCCTCAAAAAAGCACAGGCAAACTGTGAGGGAAGATATTCTGGAATATAATGTATATTCTCATGAATTTTTAACTATACCTTTGAATGCAACTTACAGTTAGTGAACATAATGTTCAATGCATTTAAAGTGTTGCCATCTATTCTTGAATTTTGTGTTTCTATTCATTTATTAAACTTTTCTTATTATTTGCTTTAAAAAAATTATATTATAATAATTTTAATGTAAAAACTTATTTGCTTTATTCAAAAATTTTGTTGCAATTTTTTAGTTGTAAAGTTTTTAAAATAAAAATGTAAATGTATATTTTTTTGTAAATAAAATAATTTTTATTAATATTTTATTTAATCAATAAATCTAATTAATTAAATTTACATTTTAATTTAAATGGAATACTAATTTTTTTGGTTTAAGTTTCAAAAAATTCATTATTATTATTATTAATCTTAATTATAATAATTTTGTAATTAATAATAGACAATTATAACATTTTGCTTAAATACTAAACTTATATACTTATTGAAGTATATTATTTAATAAAATTATTTAATTTACATTTATATTTCATTTAATAAATATACAAGTGATAAAAAATTATTATTATTAGTAATAGATTATAAACCATTGATTAGTTAATTAATTAAATATTATTATTATAAATAATATTTTTAATTTTCATTAATTCATTTGTGAATATGTTTGGTTACCTTTTCACTATGATATGAAATGATAGTTGAATAACACTATAGCTTATTTGAAAAAGTCATCTTTGACTTGTCCTTCAGTTATCAATACATCTATAATAGGCCTCAAGATATGTTTTAAAGTTTTCAAGATATTTTTTCAATATCTTATATACATGTATAGATATTCTTGATATTAAACTTTTTTATATAAATTTAATTTTAAATTTTCTTAAAATCAAGGTTTTGCTAAATAAATCATTTGAAAATTTACTAAATCATTAATATGATGTTAGTTTTTTGTTTTGTTTTGGGTACATAATTTTGTCAAATTATATTTATTTTAAAAAATTTAATTTATTGACAAATTAATATAACGGAAAATTTTATATTTATAAAATAGTTTTTAAATAAATTTTATTTAAAAATTAGATAATTTACTATGTTTATTTTTTCTTAGTTTTTATCTTAATTTGATTTTAATATTTTTTATTAATCAATAAAATTTACTTAAACTACACATATAGTTTATATTTAATGCATTACTTATATAATATAAGTTATATTAATGTGACTTTTTGTAATCTACTTAAAACTATCTACAAACTATCTATTTACTGTATATAAAAAATGTATTTTTAAGTAAAAAATTTTTTTTATGCTTTACAGAGAGAGAGAGAGAGAGAGAGAAAGATGTTTATTTGGTTATTAAGAAACTAATAAATGTCTTATAGTCAGTGGAACTGATGGTAAAAATATGATCATTTGGTTGGTTGTGATGCTTGTGTCGGACCATTGAAGAGATGATGAGACAGTAAAGTGTTGACTGCCATCAGGCAAATGCCAAATGGATTGCAATCATACAATGATTTTTTCACTGAAATTATATGTTTGCTTCAAAAAACTCAAAATGCATACAATTGCGATGCAATGGCAAACATATAACAACACAACTTTGAGAGAGAAAAAAATTATGAAAACCCTTCAATTGTGAACAAACTTTAGATATAAAAATATTATTGTTATGAATGTTATGATTGCTGTGAAAAATAAAAATTTCTCTAAACATAACTTTTAGTTATATGAATGAACTAGCGTTTGAAATTCAAATATAATTTTTTATATCAAAAGATTTTATTTTATTTTTATATTTCACTGATTATTGAGAGCTCTCGTCTCATTCATCGCAAACAATTGTATTATAAGTTTAAATATAATATTAAAAGTTTTTTCATATGTAATATTATAATAGATTTTCACAAATTTTAAATCATATATTTTATTTACATTAAGAGTTGTTCGCGAGTTAACACATAATTTTGATTATATTGTATTCACTAATAATGTGTAAACTTTTCATAAATATATTATTTATAATTTAGTTAGCTATGACTAACTTCAATGTGTTTTATAATAAATTTTCAACAACAACAAAAATTAAATTTATTTCTGTATATATTTTTAATTAAATAATTTTAAAACTTAAATTTTATTTATATTAATTTACCGATTATACAAAAACTAAATTTTAACATTGCGCTTATGTTGGACTTTTGATTTAATATATTCTGTTTAATGCAAATGATACATACATTTTAGAGAGAGAGAGAGAGAGAGAGAGAAATATATATATATATATATAAAGTGATTGACTTATAAGAGGGGAACTCATGTGAGTTTGCAATTTAAGACAATTTGTTTGAGAGTCACTAACAAACAAACAAAAAAGCAAATCAGATAAATATCGTGAGAATAACATTTATATTAAACAAACTTAATTTATACTAATTATTGTCAAACAAATTATTGTTGATCATTAATTAAACACACTGTTTAGTGTAATGTTTGAAGCAATAAATGTAAGTTGTATGTTTTTTTTTCTTAAAACTACACTGTCACATCAATATTTTAAATTTTTATTATTATATTATATAAATTACTTTATTTTTTTAATTATATATTAATATTTTTGAATTTTCTTATAAAATCATATAATTTTGCACAAAAAAATATTGCATACGATGTGCATAACTATAGTGTGTGTTAACTTATAAATTATATTATATTTCTGATTAATTGTTGTTTCAATATTGAGATGTGAGCGTAGGATGATATGCGCGACACCTCCGTCTCTCTCTCTCTCTCTTTCTCTCTCACTCACTCACTCTCTCGCTATCTCTGAGAAGAAAATTATTGCATAATTAGTCAATAATTAAACAAATAAAAGTCTAAACAAAGTCTGCTATAAGACAGGTACTACAGAGCAGTGCAGTGCCGCCACTTTGTCGACAAATAATCCTTAACCCGCTATAGATTTGCTGTAATCTATAATTTTGGTGCAATTTTGTTGCTTTTGTTGCCCGAAAGCGCTTTGGAAACAAAAAATTTTGGTCTCTATTGCCGTCAAAAATATAATAAAAAATACTAAAAAATTCTAGTTTTGTCGACATTTTTCCAATTCTTGGGCTCAGGTATGGGCTCAGTACACCAAGACTGTACTATTACTAACTTTTGTTTTAATGTATTATTAATTTTATTTTTGTTTTAAAGATATTATTTAACAATATATACTACATATACGAAGAGTTATTGCATTTTATAGGGTGTTATACAATATGTGATTATCTGCACAATTAAAGTCTACATTACATTAAATATATAATACAAAAGAAAATAATAATTTTTTTGCTCATTTGTTTTGCTCTCAAATATATACAATATATATAATATCGTGGCTTTCGTTTAGTTTGAGATTATATTTTTTAATGCTGAAGACCTGCCACGACGTCATAGACACTGGAGTAGTGGCAGAGTGTAGCCGAAGTATGGGTAACAGAGCGATGCCAACAGTGCAGCCCCGCCCGGATCAGGCTTTCCCGCTATGATTTATGACGATAATCGTTTCGATGCGACGGAGCTCTCGCTCTGTTATTTCAAAGACAAATTGATTCATTCGTCTCATTCGTCATCATTTCCCTCAGAGCGCAGGCAATCGGCAATTAAGAGCACTGGTAGACCAATACATCCACTGCCGCTGACAATGTCGACCCGGCTATACATAAAACCAGAGCAGACATGTACTGCAAAGTCAACGCTCCAGTCCTACTGATGCTCACCTGTTTTGCTAATCACACTTCACGTCCACTCGTTGACCCCTTCTGCCCACTCTTTTGTTATCCACTCTTCCCCCCCCCCCTCTCTCTCACCAATCGATCCCTATCTGACAGCCTTTAAGTCAGACATCAAAACACGACTTTTATTATTCTTATATAAAGTAAATATATATCGTTATTAAGTCTAATCAGATCTTTTGGCTAAATAAATGCTTATATAATATAATGACTCGTATTAAACATAAGATGAGCCATAAATCTTAACATTAAAACACTTTTTTCTTGTTCTCATAGTATTTCTTGTATGAGTTTATAAATATATTTTATGTTAAAAATACAACATTTGTTACAAAACATTAAACAAAATCAAAATTTCTTTATTTTCAAAGACATATCTGTAATGGTACTAATGATTGAAAGCTAACAAAATCACATTATAAGGTACGCCTATTATAAAATCTTTTACATCATATATATTTGACTTGAAGATAGAGTAAGAAGTTTTTTGTAACAATTTTTACTCACTTAACCTTATGTTATAAATTCACAACTAATTTACTTATTGTGTTCATTAATTATAAACTAGAATATATTTGAATTATTAATAAGCCATTAAATATATAGTAAATAATAAATTAATTGAATGATTTTTTGTGGATAATGTAATACATATATAATATGTAGTAAATAAAAATAATAATTAAATAAATTAAAGCATTTGATGAAAAGGGCCTTTAAATTGACTCTCAAAAAGCCATATAAACAGAGCTTTGATTATTACAGTCGAGTCGACCAATGCTTACAAAATTATAGGGTTTTAGCCGTCGAAAGAGAGAGTATATCATTGCTATGATTGAAGAAAATTGCAAAACAAGTCAAATCATATCACTTTGTTTTCATTTAAGAGAGAAAAAAAAATAAATTTTCTTAAATTATAGCAAATTAAGTCTAATGTTATGGTTTATCGAGATTTCAATTTACAGCATACAATTTTTTCTGCTTGTTTATTTATTTACTACTATTACTACCATAAGTGAGCATTTATTACTTAATACATTATATTTAATTAAATTCATTGATAAAAAATGTAATGACAAAATAAATATACAGACTTTTATAGTAAAAAAGTAACAAACTAAAATTGTTGTTATAATTTTTTGTGACATTTATAATTTATATAAAATATTCTCACGATATTTAACACCCTGGTATATACCATTGAAATGACATAACGCTATACATAATCCGCACAAATTGGATTGAGTCAAAAGCCAATCTCTCAATGATTTGTATAAAATGTAAAAAATATGGTGTGATTTGTATAATGACTAAAAATACAACAAAAAGGATGTGTTTAATGTTAATAAATAGTGAGAGCGAGTTATGCGTTGAAAACGCCTACTATTTTATACAAAAAAGCATATAATAGAAAGAAGAAATCACATTAGAAAAGGTTATTATGAGTATTGTTGTACATTATGCTCTCAATGTTTGCTCTCATCTCAAATATACTGAGCATTTTGTATGTATATATAGATCTGATTTCAGATTTTTTGCTCAAATATCTGCTAAACTAAAAAAAAGAGAGTGAAAGAGAGCTGACTCTTATCGGTCGTGTGTCTCGAATCCCAAATCGTACTATAATTTGAGAACATTTTTCATAATCCCTGACAAATGGAATTCATCCATCTTTGCTCTCTCTCTCTCTCTCTCTCTTTCTTTCTTTCTTTCTTTCTTACAAGAACTTTTGACTTTATTTTGCTTTATGTATGAGTGGAGAGAGAGAGAGAGAGAGAGAGAGCATTAGGATAAAGCAATAGATAGTTGCAATATAAATACAGGGAATATTATGCTAAGTAGTGAAGTACTAAACGTCCAATAAAGGGGAAGAGCTATGAGGGATGAGATGTTTAAGCAAAAAAATCTAAGTTCTTGTAAAGGAATCGGCGCAGAGAGAGATAGAGAGAGAGAGAGAGAGAGAGAATGATGACGGCGCTGTTTAATGACTGGTTTGTTGTGTCCTAATGACAGTTATTTTGTTCGCCAAAAAATCGTGACTCTGGGCCGCGTTTTGGCTTTTTGGTTGTATGAATGTTTGAGCTCAGGTTTTATGTTTGATAACTTTCCCTCTGGAATTGCAAATGTAAAATCCTGTACAGGTCTTCAGGTCTGACCACTTTCTCATTACTCTATACGCTTCTCTATACAGCTTTGTATTATTGTATGAATAGTTGTTTTGCATTTCTCTCGTCGATTGCACTGAATTTTTTTAGCAAAAAAATATATTCTATAATAAGTTATTTCACATAAAAATCTATAAATGCTTTGTTCAGAGCATTGGTTTTGATTGCATTTTAAAGCACAAGCCTAACAAAGGATTCTTGGTATTAATGCCATTATTAATGATAGAAATTTGCAATTTTGTGTAAAAATGTTGAGATGTTGTGTTTTTGAGGTACGCCTCACTTGAGGAAGGCGTGTATTGGCTGTATTGGTCACAAAAAGTGATAGCCTGAGCCCTATTTAGTGGATGAGGCGCTAAACCAATATATGAAAACCATATCTTAATGATAGCGGCCTTAAGGCGGCAGTAATTGTAATATTAAATCATGGCTTAGGTTTTGCTCAATAATGGCTATCATCTTATTATAGATATTGTCTGTAAATATATCTTACAATATTGAATACATTGAAGACAATATATATATATTCTGTATGTCTGTATAGCACTGTTAGCAAAATAGCCGAAACGTGTGCTAACTTAGCAATGATAGTGTTTTCGTGCTCTCAATTGGGAGACAATTATTCGTTTATATTATTTAAATTTGTTTTGATTATTATTATTGAGAGAGAAAATTGAGACATTTTTCAAATCATATAATGGGTTAGAATATGATTAGACTCTACAGTAGAGCTACCGGTGCTTTAAGATGAGTCTGTGTGTGAGTGTTTGAACAGCAATAGCATAATAGACGTGCGTTAACAGTGAGTACCGGTAGGTTTTTTATATGAGCCACCCATGCAGAGACAATTCACGGCCATAACTATTATATATGAATGTATTAACAGTAATATAGCATCACTTATATCCAGATAAGCCCCTAATTTTGTTAAAATAACCCAAACTTAAATACAAATTATTTCAATTCAAAGCAGTTATTCAGCTTTAGAGCGATGGATGCTCTTCTCAATTGGCTTTATTGGTTGTTAGGCTTATAATACTGTATGCCTGAGCTGTCACTCCATTTGCCATTACTATCTATATTATCAGTCAATTACTCGTCAATTATGATTATTATAACGGCTTCTCTAATAGCAAACAATATTCAATTTGAAAGCTCTACTTATCAATGATAATCATTTGTTTGAATTGAATTTATTACACATTACCAAACCATCCTAATCACCACTTCTTACCACAACTCCATACCATTTCTCTAACCGCTCGATGCCTTAATAACAATCATTTTACTTGTCTTTTATTGCACTTTGAATTTAATAAAACGTTTCTTTATATTATTACTTATATATTACTTTTTACCACTTATTCATCATTTAACTGTTTGTATGATTTGTTTTAAATAATTCAATTCATTTCATTCAACACTTATCTTATGAAAACAATTCATTTGATTAGCTATTAAATCAATTAAGACTTCAATTAGTTCAACAATTTGCTAAAATTGACAAATTATTACCATTTAATTACATTATATAATATAATATAATTTATATTTCTATAGATTAGCTATATCTTTAGTAAATTTACAAATTTAATTAAAATGATCAGTTTTAAACAAGTATATTTATGAACCTATATTGTTTCTATTTAAATCTACATGTATTTGTATTTGCAATACGATATAGCTAAAAAATGTATTTATTAAATTTATTTGTAAATACAATGTTATTAGTAATAAATTATTACATTAAAACTACAAAAAAAAAACTGCATTTACTTATATAAAACCCAAGAAATTTGATATTTTTTTATAAAAGTTATATTTGCTGTAAATGTTATTTAATATTATGTTGCATTTCATTAATATGTTTATTATCTCAAAAGTATTTTTAATTTAATTATAAGCAAATAGACTTAAAAATCTAATTATAATGCTTGAATATTTTTGATCAATAAATATATTTTTTTTACTATGCATAATATGCTTGTTTTATTTAAATATCATATCTATTTTAATTTTACTTTCTCACTTTTATCTCTCTCTCTCTCTCTCTCTCTCTCTCTTTCTCTCACTCACTCTTTATTTCTTTCAATCTTTGTAAATATTAATTATGAAATATACAGAAACTCTATCAGAGAGAGAGAGAGAGAAAGAGAGAGAGAGAGAGAGAGAGAGAGAGAGAGAGAGATGCTTAGAATCAGGAATAATTAATTAATTAAAATATATGTGTAAATGCCATACAATTACAATAATCAAATTCGTTTTATATTAAACTACAATATGATACAATGTATATGCGATAAGACCTTAACCTTATGTTTAAAACTAACTTTAATAAACATCCCATAGGATATAAAATTAATTAAAATATATTTAAACGCATTTAAACAAAGTTTAGGTTTTAAAAAAGTAAATTTTAATTGTTTATAAAAATACAACTACAAAAATTTCATTATAAATAAAACATTTAAACAGAAATATTTATTTAAAAATATATAAAACATTTGTTTGCATTCATATGTTTGATAGAGTTATACATTCATGTTGTATGTTCATGTATATTGAATATTGAATACCTGTATATTCTGTATTCAAACACTTGTTTTACTGACAAAAAAAGTTTTGTTTTTTAACAGCAAAAACATAGACACCTGTTGTCCATCGAAAACATTATTAATTATATATATATTTATTACTCAATCCATGTCTTCATGCAATCGTTGGCTAATATTTTGTGATAAAAATTTGATTTTTTTTTTGAAAATTGATTTGTAATTTAAGTTTTTTCTCAAATGTAACCTTCAAATGGATACCAAACTTTATTTGAGATTTTATTTTATAAACATATCCAGTGATCGGATATATATTTAAAACTTTAATGTAAATTAAATTAAAATTTAAAACTTATTTTTTAAAACCAAAAATATATTGAATGACATAAAGGATGAGCCGAAACGAGCCAAACAAGACTTACCTGGGATTGGATGTGAGCACTCAACAGGTCAGACAAGTCTTTCAAATTGTATTAGTTTTGCTTTAATTGTGTTCAACGGTTGACCCCTTAACAGCTCAAGGCGTTGGCAGTCGACGATCAGCTCCAAGTGATCCACGAGTCTTGTGTCCACTTTGACACAGATTTGCCTGAATTCAGGTATTGACTCGTTTTATAAATTATATATTAAACTTATAATTTCATTCATAATATGATTCACATATCTATATATAGAGTATAATTTGAATGCATTATTAGTTAAACATTGAAAATGATATAAACTTTTTATATTACAAATAAATATATTGAAAAAAAGTTTGTCTTAACTCTTGGGACACAGGACTCACGGCGGTGTCAATCAAAACCCGGAGCAGCAAACAGTGACAGCGTCTCCCGTAATGTGGATTAAAGCTCTGGATCTAGTTTTGGAGAGACTGAAGATCGATGGCATTGATTACAGTTCGGTAGTATCGGTGTCGGGTTCGGGTCAACAACACGGAAGTGTTTATTGGAAGAAAGGAGCCATTGATACGCTCAAGAATCTCAAGTCAGACAACTTTCTGCACAACCAATTGTCTCAATGCTTTTCGTGTCGCGATTCTCCCGTATGGATGGACTCGAGTACAACCCAACAGTGCAAACAATTGGAACAATCGGTTGGCGGCGCCCAGAGTTTGGCCGACATTACCGGTTCACGAGCTTACGAGCGCTTCACTGGCAACCAAATCGCCAAAATATTTCAAACCCGTCCCGAAGCCTACCACCAAACAGAGCGCATATGTCTGGTCAGCAATTTTTGTGCCTCTATTTTTCTGGGAGACTACGCGCCCATCGATCTGAGCGACGGTTCCGGAATGAATTTATTGGACATCACATCACACCAGTGGTCGCAACAGTGTTTGGACACCTGTGCGCCCGATCTTCGCAATAAATTAGGCGAAACACTAGTGCCGTCCGCTTCGGTAATCGGTCCCATATCTGAATACTTTGTCGATCGTTACGGATTCAGTGCCGACTGTCGTGTTGTATCATTTACTGGTGACAATCCGGCCTCTCTTATTGGTATGGGTTTACGCAAAGACGATATCGCTGTCAGTCTGGGAACTAGTGATACCATATTTTTACGGCTCGCGCACCCAAAGCCCGCACTTGACGGCCACATACTATGCAATCCATTAGACGAAACGTCTTACATGGCGTTGATTTGCTTCAAGAATGGGTCGCGAACTCGGGAACGGATACGTGACGACTGCTCCGAAGGCAATTGGCAGCTCTTCAATGAGTTGCTTGAGTCCACTCCCAGAGGAAACTTCGGAAATATTGGCTTTTATTTTGATTTCAAAGAAATTTATCCGTTAATTGCCGGCGATTTTCGGTTCAATAAATTTGATGCCGAAGTCCAACGATTCTCCAAAGAAGTAGAAGTGAGGGCTTGTATTGAGGGACAGTTTCTACGACTGCGAGTTCACGCCGAAAATCTGGGCTATACTATCGGACCAAATACCCGAGTGCTGGCCACTGGCGGTGCCTCAGCCAATACGGCCATCATTCAGGCTTTAGCCGACGTGTTCAACGCACCCGTCATACTTCAAACGAGGCCCAACTCAGCCGCTTTAGGCGGTGCTATTCTCGCTAAATACTGTAAGACTATAATTAATTACTATTAACTATGACTCGTATTAAAGTAATTTCATGTTTAATATTAGCGCTCATTAAACAAGAAAAAAGTTTTGAAGAAATGATTGAAGGAATCGACTCGACATCGATAGCGGCCAACCCATCGTCCGATGCGCTCAATGTTTACACATCTTTAGCACAACGTTATCGCAAACTGGAGGACGATATCGCAAACAAAGCCAACAATAATCTAAATAATTGACTAAATGTATGATTAATTAGTAGCCATTGATAAATTATATATTTTTGATACCGGTTTACATGGGTTTTAGAGATTTATTAAATAATTTTTATAATATATTCTATAAATTTTTAAAATTAAATTAAATTAAATTTTAAATAAAATAAAATAAATTAATAGTTAAATAAATTGATGTTATTTTATCGGTTTTGGTTTTGGGCTACTTTTTCCATAAAAACTATCTAATGATAAACCGATGAACACAAACGCCGTACCCAACCATTGCCTATTGGACAGAGAATTGCCAAACAGTAAAACAGAACCCAAAACAGTAAAGAATTTTCGAGTCGTTGTGACGATAGAACAGGGAAGGGGTCCGAAGTTGGCCACAATCAGGAAGATAAACATCTGTTAATATAAATGTCATATTAATTGTTAGTCAATTGAATGAACAGCCAAATGACATACCTGTCCGAAAGCACTGAGAACTGAAAATGAGATTATAT
>JAQIWK010001031.1:0-12092 GCA_034695265.1 Dissorhina ornata | reverse complement strand
ATATATGAATAACTCATCAAGGTAAATGAGAGTGATGTTTTTTAATTTCTTATATTGATATGTTATAATAAGATATTAAAAACGACACTCCCTAAAAAATCATTATAAAAATCATTATTTTAGTACAATGTATGTACAATGTACTTTTAAATTAAAAGTTAAAATATAAATCAATTTAGTAGTGAAAATAAAACTGATATAAGAAGTGAAGAAAACGAGTCTTTTAATGGAAAGTAGACTTTTAGTTGAAGTGTCAGTCAATTGTAGACAAGTTTTTGATTTATAAAACACTCGACAGTGAAATGTTTGAAGACTTTAAAAAGATTTTTTGGAGGGAATAGGGGTTAAGAAACTCTGTGTTTGTTTAACTACATTATTCTCATATAATACTTAAGCTGTTGGTTGAGTCGACGATAAAGATAAGTTTGGTTTGGTTTGTGAATATATAGCTTCAAACTCAACCATTTAATGTGAGACTTTTTTTTAAACATGCAAACTTTAAAGACTTTTTTACGTTTTAAGAACTCATTAATATTTTTTTCACTCAAAACTTTGTGAGATTTTGTGACAGAAATTAATTTTCATTTTAAAAATTGATTGACTTTGACCTCAATTCTCATTATATTTTATTTAAAGTGTTTTCCAAAAACAAGACAAATATCGGTCAAAATAGTTGTATAAATCAATAGTTAATGAAAAGATGTAAGCATTTGATTAAAAAAAACATTGATTGGTTTCACAATCACATATATATTGCACATAAACATTTATTTATTTATACATGTATTGTTAAATTGCATTTAACAGTATAATGTATTAGTTGGGCAATTAATGTCATTTTATTTGATTTATATCACCATTGTTTAGCACAAAACAATATCTTAATAGCAATAAAAATGGTTATATTGTAATTAAGCCAAATACTTATATTTCTAGTAATTCACATTGCTTGCCTATCTTTGTTTAAATAATTAAAAATGCAATTATAGTCAATGAAATTTATAAGCAATTAATTTACTCAATAATACAATAAATAAATAAAAGTAAATTTATAATTATAATATAATTGATGCTTTTATATGTTACAATCAATTAAATAATATGCATTCATATTAATTGAATATAATGAATTAATAATTTTTTATTAATAATTATCAACTTATCAATGAAATAATTATTATTTAAATGCTTTATGGTTTGAAATTATTAATAAGTTATTGCCTAGCAATGTTCAAGTATACATGTAATTGTATTATTAAAACAACTTTTTATGATATTATTATAATATTCTAGTTAATTAATTTAATAATATAATAAGCTATATAACAAAATGAAAAATAATTTGTTCAAATCTTATAATACCTGTAATAATACTGTAACATACACAATTGTAGTTAACATTGTTAACTTAACAAAATTGAAGTTTAAGTTTTAAGATTTTGCATTAAAACTTTTAATTTAAAAGCATACATTGCATACATTTATACATTCTAGCATTGTAATACATACATGTATTTGTACATGTTAATATGTTTAACAAAGTATTGTTATTTCTAACAAATGTATAATTATTTGATTAACAGATCCATTAAAGGAATTTTCAAGACATGAGATTGTTTTCCCAAAATTGTTTCCGTCTTATAATCGCAATATCAAGCCATCAGAGGTAACGCTAATTATTTGATTACAAACTTAATTATTAAAAGCAAAAAAAATATTTTTTAGCTTTTGAATCGATATGTACTGAAATTGCAATTAAAAGTTATAAAATATTTTTGAAATTAATTGCCATTAATTATAATTTTTTTGTTTAATACATTAAATATATTTTTGTTGAATATTAAATGACATTTAATTTAAATGCATAGCTTTTTGGGAAAAAAATCAATTTTTAATGAAATTTAATGCTTAATGAAAATTCAGTTTTAATAAGAAATTTCATTTTTCTCAGAATAATTTTAAAATTATTGATAAAAATTATATTTATTTAATGTTTTCATAAAAAATAAATTTTAAGGAAATTTATAGTTAATTAAAATTCATTGAATGATCTAATAATATTAGATTATAATTCTTGTTTTAAAAAATAAATTTTATTTTATAAATTATTAAAATATTTTTTTAAAATAGACCAACGACTTGAATGAAAATGAGTTAAGACTTGAATTAAAGGCATTCAACAAATTATTTGAATTGAAATTACAAAGAAACTCAAAACTCATACCAAAAAATTATTTTGAAAAACACCGTCAAAATGGGAATTACATTAAATCGATGCCTCATTTCAATGTAATTACACTACAATTGTGAATTGAATTGACATTATATTGGGATTAAATAATATTGAATTTTGAAATATTTAATATACAGAATCAAAAGGATTGTCACTTTAAGGGACATATAATAAATGAAAGTAACAAGAGTTGGGCCGCTGTATCGACTTGTAATGACAAAATTAGTGGTGTGTTTAGCGATGGAACTGATTTATATCACATCCATCCTCAAGACAATAGTCGAGCAGTGATTATATTTAGAGAAAGAGATTCCCTCTCGTCATTCAAATGCGGTAATATTTATTGAAATTTCTAAAGTACTTTAAAATGACTTTAAAATATCTGATTTTAAGGTTTTACGAGTGAATCAATCACTAATTTAATGTCTCATTCAAATCGTCAAAAGAGATCCATATCTGAACCGTACAACAGTAATAGTGTTTCCCGTTTTGTTGAGTTAGTTATCGTTAATGACTATGAAGTGGTGAGTAGTAAAGCTTTACTACACTTAATGATTGCTAAATTTATTAACGATTTTATAATAATAGTTCACTCAAAATAAGAAGAATAAGACAACTGTTTTCGATAGGAGTCAACGAATTGCTAATATAGTTAACGCTGTAATTACTATTGATTACATTGTCGTGTTTTCATCAAAACATATTAACATTAATTTTTTTTTCTATTAAACAGCTTTACAATCAGTTGAATATATTTGTAGTTTTGGTTGGAGTTGTTATTTGGACCGAAATTAATGAAATAACTTTATCGACTGATGGCGACCAAACTTTGACCAACTTTTTACATTATAGAAGGGAACGACTTATACCTATTCATCCCAATGATAACGCACAGCTTATTACTGGATCCTCATTTGATGGAGGAGTTGTTGGTAAAGCTCTTAAGGGCTCTATTTGGTGAGTCTATTAAATGATTAATTGCTTGTGAATGCTTTAAAACTTTTGATTTTTGTTTATTTGCAGTACTTTTGAATACTCTGGTGGAGTGAACACAGACCACAGCCAAGTGAGTCATTTATAGTGATTGATTGAATGTTTAATGAGTTGACAATTGATAAATAGATAACAAGTTTGGTGGCGACAACAGTAGCTCATGAGTTGGGGCATAACTTTGGTATGGAGCACGACTCGGACAAGTGTCGGTGTGCCGATGACAAGTGCATTATGGCTCCGTCTTCGAGCACTGTTAGTCCCAAACACTGGTCGTCGTGTTCTGTCGATTATTTGGAGCACTCACTCAAACAGGGTATGGATCACTGCCTGCACAATAAGCCCCAACAATTGGTTGGACCCGTTTGTGGTAATGGTATCTTAGAGAAGGGCGAAGAGTGCGATTGTGGCATTAAAAGCACGTGTGATAATAAGTGCTGTAATGCGACCACTTGTAAATTGACGGCCGGCGCTGAATGCGCTGTGGGTTCGTGTTGTGATAAAACAAAGTGTAAAATAGTAGATAAGAAACAAGAGTTAGTCTGCAGACCAGCGAAAAGTAACTGTGATTTGACTGAATTCTGTGACGGAGTGTCAGAGTTCTGTCCCGAAGACTTCAAAGTACAGGACGGAACCGAATGTATTGAAGGCTTTGCCTATTGTTATGCCGGCAGATGTGATACCCGCGAGACTCAATGCAAACTCTTGTGGGGAAAGACAGGAGAAGTTTCAGATTATAAGTGCTATCAACAGAACACAAAAGGCAATGCAAACGGAAATTGTGGTTATTTGAAACAAAACCAAACATTCATTGGATGTAAGGCATCGGATGTTATATGTGGTCGACTCCATTGCTTCCATCAAAGTGAACAACTCAAGTATGGCACCGAAAGTGCAGCCATATTAGCAAGGTCCTTTATTCCCAACAAAGGCAAAATACTTGCGTGTCGTTCAGCTATGATTGATTTGGGCTTAGATAGCATGGACCCGGGACTAGTGCCTAACGGTGCCAAATGTGGGTCTAATTCAATGTGTATCGACCAGAAGTGTGTTTCAGTCAAACCATTTCTCGATAACAATGCGTGCGATAATAACTGTAACCGAAATGGTTTGTGCGATAATCGCGGTCAATGTCACTGTTATCCGGGGTTCGCGCCCCCGAACTGCGCTCACTCTATAGCCAGCGGTTATTTCCTGACGATTGCGATGTATATTATATTTTTGGTTGTTTTGCCGTTGACTGCAATTACAGCCTTTTTGATATATAATTATAACGATTCAATCAAAAACTGGTGGTTCATTAAAGCCAGAAAGTCTGCAATCAAATCGCGAGCCAAACAAATGTCTCATCGAAAGCCTCCCAGACTTCCCGTTAACTTTAACGTCGAATCTCTGGAGATCTCGAGTCCGATATCACTTGAAATGGAGTCAACCAATTCTGATATCGCAAACAATTCAACCCAATATTCAACTCAAACTCCAGTTTCAAAGTTTAATTTGAAAAGTATTAACATATCGTCTCCTTTATCTAAAACTGATAACACGACCGATTCATTACGGCCTATACGACCGGCACCTCCTCCTCCGATCTCTTCATCCATATCTCGGTCTTCGAGTACGCGTTCATCAAATAGGAGTGCATCGGGAAGACCACTAAGTCTACACCGACCCTCTCAACCACCTCCACGACCTCCTCGTCCACACAACTCCACTCATGACAACACTCTGTCAAATGTTCAACCCTTTAATGTTCCAGAGTTTAGAGCAGATAAGCCTCTGCCACCCCTTCCGACCACAAAACCGGTCATTAGTTTGCGAAACAATAGTAACACCAAACAGACATCTGTTGCCAATTTGGCCAAAAAGTTTGAAAAATAATGATTGAGACAACTATTTATATGAATTGAACTTATTTTTACAAAACGGAAGCCTCTCTAGTCTTGTAATGAGTCGCTCTTATATTTTATAATACGAACCAAACTATAATTAGTAGTTATTCTCAGTTTACAAAAATCATTCATCGATTAAAAACATTACACATTGCGTTAATCAAAGACTGGATTTTATGAAACACGAAAAGCTATTAGATTTAGAAAAAATAAACAAATATATCATGAATTATAGCATACAAGATATTTATCGATAATAAAAGCTTTTAAATTTTTATTACTTTTTTAAAGAATTAGTAAAACTGCTTTTTACTGTTATATTTATTTAAAAATATACTTTTTATAATATATAAACATGTTTTAGTTTGAATGAAACAGATTAGTAATTAATGCAAACTGTATTTGACTAGTCTTTTAAATAAGTGAGTGGTTTGGAAAGTGAGGGTAAATAGTATTAAATAAATTTTACTAAATACTGTATATATTATGTCTGTTTATAAATTCCAATCTTTGATCCAAACTATAAATGCTGTTAAATATGCTATAAATGAGTCAAAAAATATTTTCCCTAATTATTTTCTTATATTGAACGCAACCCAGAAATAAGCGCATATTCATTGAGAAACCAATTCTCAAATATTTATAATTAATTTATTTGAAAAAATCATATATTAAATAGAAATATAAATTTAATTCAATTGTTATCTTCTCTGAGTTTTCTTTTTCTTCTTCTGAGTGGGTCTTTGCTGTCGCGGCCCCTGAGGTGACGGAACGGTAGCGGCTGTCGTGGCTTTGGGCGTAACTTTGATGTCTCTATAGTTCAAAATTATCAATAACTCATTGGTTGTAAATTCAATGACAAATAGTGACTTACATTTCGCCGACAGCACCCTGAGTACCCTTTCCGACGCCCTGTTGTCCGCGTTTATCCTTTTTCTTCTTATAGGTTGAGCGCTCATACTTCGGGAGCCATCTTTCAGGATCGGGTTCTACTTTGGGGTCATAATTCTTGGGAAGTTTGGTCTTTTTCTTGCGTTTCTTCTTTTTGTCAGCCTTTAAATCTGGATTAGTATTGGGTGTCTCTGTTTTGGTCGTCTTCTTCACATATTTGGCTCCGAGCGACCAATTGCTTGTCTCTAACAGTTCCACATCTATCTCTTCAATAATGCTCTCAATGGGTGGCAAATCTTTACTGATCCTGTTATCACCCAATTATGTATTACAATAAAGTAAATAAAACATCAAATACTCACTCATTAGCTTTTTTGGGATTAAATTGTGAATAAGCGCTAATCAATAATGAAACGATTTTTGGATTTTTCGGATTATTTTTACGCAACCGTTCCAACAGTTTGACGGCCTCTTCGGGTTGATTGGTCTCCATTAAGAAATGAGCGTTTTCTCGATACAGAGTATACAATTGCGAGCTCTCGGGCTTTTATGTAAATATATAATAAATAATCTCAATATAAAACAATACATTTTGTCATAAAATATTAAGTCATACCATATTCTTCTCATACCAGCGAACGGCTTGTGTGAGCAAAGAAGTGGCTGAATCTTTGTCTTCTAAATGTAGATAAAGTGTAACTAAAGTGGAAATGATTCCAGTTTTATATGTGTTGTCTCCTAAAGATCGTAATACACGACACGATTCGCTTATATCTCCATTTCTGATGAGCAGTTGTGCCAAAACTAACGATACTTCAAGTGATAAATTAGACGTTTCCTTAATGGACTGCTTAAGGAATTTAATGGCATCTAATGTTCGTTTCTCTTTGCAGAGTAGAGCCGCCTCTAAGACAATGGCTTCTGATATCTGTTGCGGAAATTTAGTCTTTATTTCTTCCAATTGTTTGCGAAACGAATCGCTTTGATTGGTGTGAAGCAGAAGAAGACAATTATTGAAGAGAATTGTTTGGCGCTGTAATAGAAACAGTTTGGACTCTAACGTCTCGTTTAAAGCAGTTTTCATTTTCTTCTTAGAATCGAAAACATTTTGGTCTTTATTAATGGAAACTACATTATTGGACACTACGGCCAACAAAGCCGAATCATTGGGTCTGAAAACATTCAACAGTATATTAAGCAAAAATCCATTAAATCAATAAAAACTCACTTTTGTTTAAGAATCTGATTATACATTCGAAGAGCGGTTTCGTCTTTTTTCTGCAATTGATAGCAGTAAGCAATTTGAGTCCTAATGATCGCCAGCTCTGACTCAATCTCTTCTTCAGAAGCTCCATCTTCTTCTAATGTCTTGCGACACATATCTGACAAATAATTAGTTAATAATCTATTTGGCATTCAAATCATTCAACAAAAACCTTCTGCGGTATTGAGTTTTTGAAGGGCTTCTTCATAGCGATGATCGCCCAACAGAGCGCACGCCTTGTTGTACATCAGTTCATATGTCTGTTCCTCTATTTCGGGCTTAGATCTCATTTGATCGTCCGGACCATTGATGCTAAGACTGGCCACAACGGCCGCCAAATTGGTCTGCCGTTCATCTTCGTAATCGTCGTCAGAATTTTTAATCAAATCCAAGTATTGATCCAAACATTCACCAAATCTCTCCAAACGATATAACTATAATGAATACAAACCAATAGTCAACAAACATCTGATGTCGAGTTAACCGTTTGACTGACCGCTTGAGCACGAAGTTCATTGACGCGAAAGTCTGGTTCTTGTATTGAGTCCAACGTTTTGATGGCTTCGTTGACATAATTGAGACGATATTCACAATACGCTCTCTCGTACTTCAGTTGTTGTCTAAATGCATAACAAATATACAATCAAATCAAACACCAAATAAATCAAACAAATAATAATATTTACGCCAATTGTTGGTCACATTTATTAAGACCAGTAATCGCTTCTTCAAATAATCCCAATTGGATTTGACATACAATCTGACACTCAATAGCCTTCTGATTGTCTTTGTCTTCATTTAAGACTAAATGCAATCATAAATATAATTAAATTAAATGTAAGACAAATGTATGGATCAAATGACATACTCTTTTGGATGACATGAATGGCTTTGTCGAAGTCAGACAACTGTTCCAATCGATGCAAATCATTGAACAATTGACTCAAATTAACGCCCGATTTATCGTTTGAACCCATAATTAGCACTCAATTTATAAATCAATTCAAAACTCAATCTACTATTGAATGCCACGTGTTTTGCGTCCAATTGTTTTGATTTGTTGTGACAAACAATACTTCCCTTAAGACACACGTACTGTCAGGTAAACACCCAATGGCTGTGACAGTCAATCGAATGTTAATTTCATAAAAACTTCTTCATTTAATTGTATTTAATTTGATTACAATTTATAAATCAATGAAAACCAATGGATGTTTGGTATTGAAGGCAAACATCAACATTCATTCAACATTTGATTGCTTTACAGTTGTTGTGTTGGCTATACATTTAGATGTGCCCACAATAAAAACCGGGCATTTATTGGGCATTTATTAATACTATTAATAGGTATACAAGCTTTCCAGAAACCCACCCAACTAGTTTTTGACTGTTTTGAAGCCTTTAAAATTGACCTAGGTCAAAATAATTTTTATGGAAAGTTTTATTTCTCGGGACGCAACTTTTGTATATATCAAATATTTTTTTACTATAAGCACCTGCTAGGATGGAAACAGCAGTCTGTAACTCAAAAAATCGTTTAGATATTGCAAATCTGATTATACCAAAATGTTCAGGGTAAAAATTCATTAGACACGTATTTCTGGATTTATTTTATATCTTAACTATAAACTACCAGAATGAGTTCAAAGTTAATTTTTAAAAATTTTTAAACAGTTGTAGAATAGGACTGGGTAATGCCATCAAGTTCAGATTACGTTCATTGTAAACCTTTTTTTATGTGCTTGAAATCAATTCGTTACACCGTTACTGTATCTCTTATGGTAAAAATGTTATTTTAAAAATTAAGTTTTAGTATTATTTAGTGTTATTAAATTAGACAACTACTTGTAACATTGAAAGTAAATTATTTTTAATAACTTTCAAACTATATGAGATGCGTAAACAATGTAATGAAATGATTTTAAGAAAATAAAAAAAGGTTTACAATGAAATTAATATGAGCTTGATAGCATCACCCAGTCCAATTCTACAATTGTTTAAAGAATTTTAAAAATTAACTTTGAACTTATTCTGGAAGTTTATAGTTGAGATATTAAAAAAATCCAGAAATACGTGTCTAATGAATTTTTACCCTGAACATTTTGGTATAATCAGATTTGCAATATCTAAACGATTTTTTGAGTTACAGACTGCTGTTTCCATCCTAGCAGGTGCTTATAGTAAAAAAATATTTGATATATACAAAAGTTGCGTCCCGAGAAATAAAACTTTCCATAAAAATTATTTTGACCTAGGTCAATTTTAAAGGCTTCAAAACAGTCAAAAACTAGTTGGGTGAGTTTCTGGAAAGCTTGTATATTAAGGGCGCATAGTATTCAAGTGTTATTTAAATAATGCCATAACAATGTGTTAGATTTGAGGGACCGTTGTTTGAGTGCACACATACACTGCCATAGAGTTGTGTTGCGTTGACAACAAAGTAAACCACATTTTCAGACATTTTGTTGTTCAAATGTTTTGTCATGTTTTGCCATTAAATTGCATTTATTTAACCATTTAATCACTTTTCAACACATTATCTGCTAATTGTTTTTCGTCTCAAATCTGTTTAAAGTCTTTTGAAACACATTTTGACTTCAAATATCACCAAAAGGTTAGTTATTATTGACTAATGTTTTGATTATAAACGGCTATTGACTTACAAATTGTGTAAATATTTTGTTTATTTAACAGACATTTGGTTTGAATTGAAGCGAAAGGTTTGACAGAAGAGTGAAGATGTCTTCGCAAGCATTACATCGCCAGACATTAGACACGGAAGAAGAGGAAGAAGAAGATGAGACGTTGAATATACTGAGAAAGAAAGCACTCGAGTCTATGGCCTTAAAAGACAAACCCAAAGATATGTCTGACCCCAAGAAACGCAACAATAATGCCATCAAAAGTAGTAATAATAATAATAATTACTACAAAAATAGTCACCGAAGTAATGGATCCAAACATTCAAATTTAATTGTTTTGACCAAAACTGAGCCACAATTTAATGATAGTCACCCTAAGAGTCAGTCAAAGAGTTTTACGCAAATCATAGATAAGAAGACATCCAACGATGGCTCGAAAGGAAGCGAACACAAGGGAAGTGTTGGTCCCGAGAGGTTCAGTCGATATGAACGCAACGATTCGGACGATAGCGATGAAGACAGTGATGACGATATCGACGAGAAAACATCGCTTACCATCACTACCACAACGATGTCTGATGACATCTTTACAGACAATGACTTTGAGAAAAGTGTTGACAATAATAGTGACTCCAATTGTGTCAATAATGAGTCAACGAATTGTGACAATGATTTGATAAGCAATTTGAACACCACTTGCACTGCCAATGATGTTAGTGACAGAAAAGAGACAATTAAATTGAATTCAACTAATGATATCTCGAAGACATCGGTGTTGGAGCGAAGAAAACAAAAATTTGGTTTAACTTTGGATGCATCGAGTGATGGGAGCGGGGATTGTGGTGAAGACAAAACAAGTTTAACTAAAGACTCGTTTGATAGCAATAATAGTTTGCATTCAAATAGCAGAACGAGTGCTAAGAATCGTTTATCTGGTAATAGTTACGGACAGAAAGACCGACAGAGATTTGATTCAAAGAATTGTAGACATAATAGCAAAGAGATTGACAATCGTTGGAAACACAACTCAAGAGCAAGGATTGACGACGATTTGAATGATTGTGATAGTTCTTCGTCTAAGAAAAGGTTACGCTCTTTAGTGGTAATGAAATGATTGATTGGTTTTTGAGGTAATATTATTTGAAAGAATTTTGTAATTATATTATTGTTTTATATTTCTATAAAAGTATTTATTATGAGAATTAAGTGATATTTTATTCTGTGATCAATTGTTTACTTATAAGAAAGTCTTGTTTTTAATACTTGTATTTATTATAAATATTGCTATTTTTATATATATTTTAAATATCTAATCATTTGCTCAAAAAACTAAGCCTTACTTCGAATTAATGTTAAAAATAATGTATTAATTTTTAATTGACTTAAAAATTACTTTCACTCTCAGGTATGTGTTAATTGAGTTTATGAATGAAATTAACATTTCATTTATCACATCATTATAAATCGATATTACATTTGGATAATAATCATCAAAACAAGAAATTTGTACAAAAACTTAATTTAATAATAATAAATAATACTAAATAAATGAATTTATTTCACTTTTCTACCAATCGTTTTTTATTTCAATTAAATTAATTTTATTGGAGTTTGAAGATAACGTTATAAGTTATTACAAAACTATTGTGGATATAAAAGTGTACAATAGTTTTGATGTGTAGTACAGCCCGCGTTATAAGGAAAGTCACAAACGGATAGTTTGGCATTAAAATGAGTTCCCGGCGCACACTTCTGCCTGAAGAAGCGACAGTTATGGCAGTTATAGAATGAACAACAGTCGTACGGATGTGGGTTTATGCCTAGTATTTGATATTATTTTATTAATATATCGTATATTCCATCAAAGTTATACTAATTTAATTTACACTAAATTTTTATGTTTAAAATTACATAACGATTGTAAATGTGTGTTGAAAATTATAAAGAGTATTCAATAGACATTTACAGTTAGACCAATGTAGCAATATTTTGCATTTATAACTAACTAATACATGTATTAATTAGTTATAAAATTAAAATAGAATTACCATTAGGTTTAATGCATGGATTATTTGATCCACACGTCGATTCGTAAACATATGGATACTTTTGAATCAATTTTGCCGTCTTATCATTGCCTCCAAAACTATAGACTGAATTTATATGGTTTTTAGTATAAAGCG
>JAQIWK010001030.1:0-12093 GCA_034695265.1 Dissorhina ornata | reverse complement strand
CAACTAAATTTAACGCTAAATTTTAACTAAATTTAGCCTAAATTTAACGCGCTAAATTTAGCTGTAACAGCACTAGTTATAATATATAATAAATTTTAATATTAAATTCAAATAAAATAAAAATTTGTTTTGGATTTATATTTAATAATTTATAAATTATAATATATTAAAAATTGTAAATAAATAAACTCACTATTTAATATAAATCCAAAACAAATTTTTATTTTATTTGAATTTAATATTAAAATTTATTATATATAATTTATAAATTATAATAAACTTTTGCAGTGTTTAAATAAATTACAATACATTAAAATTTGACAATTTGTTTTATTCTTTAAAATTTTGCATGAACAATTTATTAAATTAAATATATCATAACTTATATATTTAACATTTTAATTTACTATATTTATAAAATGATTTTTATTTAAATTTTTATTTATCTACAAAATATAAACTATTTTAATATCAAAAAGTTATAAATATATTGTATTTAAAGTAATACAAATTAATTAAATTACTATATTTACAGTGTAAATTTTACACTAAATAAGCATGCACATTTATTGGAGATAGCATTTTCTATTCTTAACATTATAGAATTAATCGTGTTATGTTTAACTTGTAATAATAATAGTAAATAAATTAATACGAAAAGGCTTTACAAATAAATCTATGAAAATGTTAAGAAAATCTTATCAATTGTTAAAATACTACAGAATATAAGATTAAATATCAAATATGTAGTGAATTGTATAATATTTAATATGTATTGATAAATAATATATTGATAATATATAAATATATTGATAATATAAAGTGACAATATATACAGAATATACATGTATATAGAAGGTGCAGGGTCATACAAATAGTATTATTATTAATTTATAGCATAGCCTAAATAGGTGTCATAAGTAGGTGGATATAAATAAAATATTTAAATTAATTCCATATAAAATAATATATTTTAATGTTATAGAGAATATATAAACTGAAAAAAAGTAGCATGGTCAAAATATTGCATACAATATACATTACATTCAGTTTAGCCTCGATATACATACCATTGCTATTGTATTGAGTGATTGAATGAACACTGTTTGCGCAAAAGCATTGCCACTCTCTCTATGCTATTCATACAAAACATATGACACAAATCGGCACTAAATATGGCTTCACTTCAATCACTAATACAATGTTTACTCAATTGAATGTCAATTAATTCAGAGTTTAATTTCATTTCATTTAATAATAACTTTTAAATTTAGTTTAAAAAAAATTAAATTTAAATAAATTTGTATTTTTTTGGGTTGAAAACCATTCATTCACTTAATAAACACAAAACAAATCATACACTTTGTTTGTCCGCCAAATATCATGATGTGATCAACCATTTGATGGCAAACAACCATTTAATTGATTTATAAATTGATTATTGATTTATTTTATAAATTAATTATAAATATATTTATAAATTTATAATATAATTTATATATATTAAAATGTTAATATATATTTAATTTGTTAATAATTTGTATAATAATTTTGTTTTATTTTGTTTATAAAAAAAATAATATAAATAATTGTTTATTTAATTTAAATTACAATTTAATTTAAATTTAAATTGCAATTGTATTATATATCAAGTTTTGTAAGTATTTGTATGTTTTAATTGTATTTTATGTTTAATTATAATTATTATTAATTTACATTTAGTTTTGTGTCTAATTTGATGACATATTTTTGGCAACAAATGATTGAAACATTAATTGAAAAGCCGATGATATTACCGGTGCTTAGATGTCATTACAAGTATATCGATGGTTAAGACAATTGGCTATTAATACTAATAATAATTATATCAATAATAATAATAATTGATTGGCGGCTAACCATTTGGTGGGATCAGTCGATCACTTGATGGCTGCCGGTCTGTATGACATAACCACCCAAACGCTAGGAAAGGGACACTTTGCGGTCGTTAAACTGGCCAAACATTGTCTCACAGGTCGGTCACAATCAACATCGGTTTAATTACTTTATTGTAGATTTAGTTCCCATATAATTAGCATTGATTTTAGCCATAAATTAATACAATTTAGCAAATATTGTCTTGATTTAGGTGTTGAATATTGATTGGTATTTAAAATAGTGATTAATTAAAATTGATAATTAGGTGAATCGGTGGCCATTAAGATCATAGACAAAGCAAAGCTGAACAAAGAAGGTCTTCACCAGTTGGGCATTGAGATCCGATTGTGGTCTCGATTGTCTGAACACGAGCACCAAAATGTGGTCAAATTGTATCAAGTGATTGATACGCGAACCAAATTACATTTGGTTATGGGTTAGTCTCTCACTATTTCATTAATTGGTAACTTTTAACACATTTTTTTGGTCAATTTTATACCAGAATATTGTGGTTCAGATGTAAGCGATCTCTACGATCACATCCAAAGGCGAAATCATGGAAACGGTTTGAGGGAAAGTGAAGCCAAACATATTTTTCGCCAAGTATTGTCTCAATTACACCATAAATTATGATTACTTTAATGATTACTTAATTAACTCACCCATTGATTGTCTTAATAATCTATTTGACAGATTTGTTGTGCGATATCTTACTGTCATTCCCTTCAGATCGTTCACAGAGATCTCAAACCCGAAAACATACTAATCATCGCTCAGCCATTAGAACAACTGAATCTTCGGATCAAATATCCTTTGGTTAAACTCATAGACTTTGGGTTTTCCAGCCAATGGGCTGAAGGAGAGATGCTTAGGACGTCCTGCGGATCATTAGCCTATTCCGCACCCGAAATACTTTTAGGTTTATTATTATAATTTACTTTAAATAGTGATTAATAATGAAATGAAATTATAATTTGTTTGTAATTTGGCTGATGATGATAGGTGACCACTACAACGGTCCTAAAGTAGACATTTGGGGTTTGGGTTGTATTTTATACATTTTATTGTACGGAAACAATCCATTCATGCAAATCAATGACAGCGAAACTTTATGCAGGTTTGACTGAAATAAAAGTGATTGAATTAATTGGAAATGTGTATTAATATGAGTATAATTGATAGGATACTGGACTGCACGTACTCGACTCCCTCCCGGCCATCGATTACCGAATCTGCTATTGAACTCATCAAAGCATTGCTCAAAAGAGATCCAAATAATAGACTAAAAATAGATGAAGTGATAGATCATACGTGGCTTAAGGAATGCGAAGATAGTTTTGAAGACATCACGTATTCGGCCAACGCTTTGCCAAACGTCCCAAAGAATGTCAAAAATTCGGTTCACAATCGAGTGATCGACCAAATGGTGACCAAAGGTGTGGGCGCTTCCAAAGAGCACATCGAGAAAGTGCTGGAAAATGTTTTGTCGGAGAGTGAGCCGCACCACAAGTCACCGTCGCCCACACCGACGGTCACAACAAATAATGGCGAACGGACTCAAAGTGGTGTCAATCACGAGCACTATATTAAGGCTACCTATCAGTTGCTTAAAGACAAGTCGATGCGTGAGTTTCATGGTTTGCATCAAACCAATAGTTCAGTTAATCCTAACATTTCGGGACATTTGCCAAAACGATTGCTTCCTTTGCGGCCACGAAAGCATTTGATTCAACAAATATCGAGAAATACGCGTCCCTTTCAAGAAGAAGAAGCTGAAGCTGAAGAGGACAGTCCCATCACATTCACAGCACCGGTACAGCTAGAGCTGCCAAACGATGACGGCAGTGGTCTCGTACTGCCTCTACAACGCAAGTGTTCAATAGTGAGCGAAGAGGGTAGTTGTGCGGCAGAGGGCGGCTCCGATCTGTCCAGCTTTGAAGGACCAATTGGTGGCGATCGACCAATTTATGACGAATACAAACCCGTACTACCAATTGTTAATATAGTGGTCACCGACTATTCAGAAAACGATGACACACTGCTCGACGGCGAAGATATGATTCATTCCAACGACTCGGACGCCAATGACTCGGATTTGGGACCAAACGATGAGTTGACCACAAGTGAGCCCTCCCTGCCATTAGCCGGTCATATGAACGAGCATTTAATTAATCCGGCGGTTGCGTCAACGGCGGTGATGGCATCGACACTGCATTCTGTGTCGAGTTCTCCCGAATTGCTTCGCAATACAGATATGGAAGAAATGGGAGACAATGATTACGACCACTCGAGTCGAGTGCTGCGGCCGTCAGCGACGCCAATGATCTTATCTAATGAGACAAAACATGACAAACAAAGTGATCACTTGATTAGTCATTTCGGAACAAACGTTAGTACAAACAACTCATCCATTAATAACTCGAGCTCTCCTTCAATGAGAATAATAGTTCAGTCGAAGTCTTGTAATAATATACTGTTTAATGAAAACGATTCTTCAAATACTGTATCAAATAAGAGTGACATTAAGAGCTCAGACAGTGTTTGCATGAAAAGGCATAAAACAGACCGAACCGACTGTTGTATTATCTGTTAAACCAATCTATTGTTATCTCATTTTTTAGCAACAAATTTAATATTTGTGTCATATTTTGTGACATTAAGTGTAATATTTATTAATTTATTGAAACAATTTATTATTATTTAGAAAATAAGCGAATTTTCACTAAATCTTTTGTCACTTACCATAAGTTTACCGCTTTTTCCCCATCATTTTTGTGCAAATCATTGCTTTTCATAAAATTTTTATTGCAATCCAAACATCAATTTTTAGTAAACATTGAATTAAATTATTATTAAATGTATATATCATTAGATAAAACAAATTTATATTACGTTTAATTTAATATTAATATAAATGTTAGCGATATTTAATTAAAAATTTTTAATTTTCCTTAACATTTATTTATTTATTAACTAATGTTTTAATTTATTTTATATTTTTAATGAAATATTTTCCATCTTTTTTCCATAGCAGACAAACCATGCATTTACTCATTGATACACAAATGTATCTAATGATTGATTTTGTGATTTGATTGGAAATCTTATTTCAATTGTTATATAATTAGTGATAAGTGTTTGGACTCTATATTTCCGATTGGCTAATGACCAACACTTTCGGGACAATTGATATATCGGTAAATGATTTTTTGTGAACACAGTTTTCAATTGACGTCAAAATGGACTCGTTATATAAAGTCTGGAGTAGTACTACAGCGACAAAGCGATTGGAAAATAGATTTTTTTGAGTGACTTTCTGGGTTTGTGGGTAAAAGTAAAGCCGTTCATATACTTACAGGTGATTATGTCCAGTGCTGTTCATTACTGCCACCCATTCATACACTATATAATTTTCAGACCCACTAAAGCGCTCTATTGTTTGCCATCCAAATGATAGGCTTTTTTAATAAAAATATTGAATTACTTGTGAAATACAATTCCGTTAAGAGAGAGAGAGAGAGAGAGAAGTTGGGATTAATTTTCAATGTTTATTATTAAATGTAACGATTGATTGAAGACTTTTTGTCTTTGATTAGATTTAATTAAACAATTGTTTCGACATTTTTTGTTTAATTAACGAATTTTTTTATAGTTACAAAACATATTTAATTTTAATGTTAACGACATTAATAATAACTTTAATACAATCGATAAAATTAAATTAAAAATATATATATAACGTTCACATAATTATTATTATAGATAATATAATTGAATATTTATAATATAAGTTTAATTGTTGCAAAACCGACGGACCTTTTTTTCATAAATTTCATTTTTTTCATTAATGCTTTTATATATTTATATATATATTTTAAATAAATTAATTAGTGATAGCGTCTAATAAACAGCATTATTTTTAAATACATTACATTACATTTGAATACATATTTTAGAAAAATTATTATTTTTAGTTTAAAACTAATAATTTTTTATATTGAAAAAAATTAATGAATTTTTTATATAACTTATGATTAAATAATTTTTTTTATATAAATAAACAGAAAATTAAATATTTTTAATAATAAAAAGTTAAATTATTGTTATTTTTTGTTGACAATTAATGAATTTAAAATTGAAAGAAATGTATTGTGTTTTTAAATTTTGGTGTTATATTTGGTGTTTAAATCTGTTGTTGTTTTGGTGACAAAAAACTTTTTTATTTGGCTACCAATGCATCGATGGCTTCGTATGAGTCTTCGCTTGGGCTCCGTTTACCCCACATTCCTCTTAACTGTTTGAACAATATTTTGATTACAAATTTAGGCAACAATTTGACGGGAAATTATACTTTTTAAATAATGTAATACACGGTGTATAACGGTATATAAGAATGAGGGTAAAATTTCAATATGAAATTATATAAAGTTCTTTAATTTTATGACTTAATATACCTTGTTTAAATATGAAAGATACCTTGTGGGTGGAATATAATAGATTCATTTATGTTAAACAGACTAACGCTGAATAAAATGGTTTGATTTATTAAATAAAATAATATAATGTATATTTGTAATGTAATTTAATATTTAGTTTGAATAATTGATGTAATATATGGTTAAATAATATGCAGCTAATGGTCAACACATTTTTGGGCAATCAATACATTTGTGTTGACAAATAGTTTGATCCAAAATAACACTAAATTTAGTGCTCATATTATTAGCATTTTATTGCTTTGGCTTTTGTATTTCACTTCAATATGTGTTTCATAAATAAATATATATTTCAATAATAATTGTTAACAAAATTATAATTTATTATTAAATTTATTAATATTTATTTAGTTGTTTATAATATTGAAACAATTTATTTGATACATAGAGTAAAGAATAATAAATGTTAATATATGAGCAAATATTTTTGGTATATTCGTTTGGAAATATTCTGGTAATAAATGTAAAATGCTCATGGTGGTGGGTAGACTAAGCATTCACAGTACCTAGCTTAATTACATTACATATTTAACAAAACTAAATTAAAACAATTTATAATAACAAAAGAATTTTTCATTAAAAACCAAAATAATCTAGATTAGTAAATATGAATTATATTATTAAAAAAACAAAAATATGTATAAATTAATTAAAAGCTCACACCTAACCTAAATAATATAATTATATGACATTTATTAGCAAATATTTTGCGTTTTTCAAAAAGTAAAAAATTATATTTTGTATATTTCAACAAAATATAAATATATTTAGTTTTATACTAAATATACTATATTTGAAAGTTTAAATGTCCAACATAAATCATTTAGTAAATATTTCTATTTCGCACCACCTATCCTATATTAATTGTTGTATAGTACATTTTAAGATAATTAATTTAACTAAAAATTTTAATATAAATTTAAAAATTAAAAAATATTGCGAGTGTTTAATGTATTTAAAAATTATTAAACCATTTAAAATTACTGAATTTTTAATATTGAAAGTTATTTAAGTAAACAATATATCATTTTTATGAAAAATGCTTTTTGTTATATCAAAGAGTTATCTACTAGAAAAATATAATTAATTAATGTAACCAATAATAATATTAATATATAACTACAAGTATATACTATTTTCACAAAAGTGTTACTACATTATAATAGTTTTGCTAAACTCTATGGTTTGTATATAAAAAGCATTGAATTTGGTGTTTAGTATATAAGAATTTGAGTGATAGTAATGTTTCACGCAATGCTTTCCCAATGAAAATACATTGAAAATTGTTTTCAAAACACTTTTTTTGACGAGTTTTTTGTTATTTTATTAAAATTATTAATAGTCTGTTGTATTCATAAACAATTGAATGGTTTAATATTTTTGTTTTTTATCGAAATAACGGTAATATACTATTTACATAAATGCTTGTCAAATTTGTATGCACTTAAACATATGTTCAGGGTATTTCGCAATTCTTATCATGCTAAATAATTAATAGCTAATAATTACTGAACAAATAAAGTAAGCTTGTAATATAAAAGGCTAATATTACATATAAACTGGCTAAAAAATATTTTATACATTATTAATTTGAATATTTCTAATAAGCACCAGTAATTACCGGTAACCTTTTTTTCAATAAAAAAAACTATTTAATTTGAAATATTAGCAAGCTGATGTAGCTACTAAATTTAGTTTTATACTTATTTATAGTTAAACGGAAAAACATTTGTAAATAAAATTTTTAATTTATTAGTAATATATATTTATGTTATGCATAAATGTAATATTAAATGGTAATAATTTATTATTAATAAAACCACAAATAAAAGTAAAGAATATTGTACCATGTTGACAATTGTATTTAAACTGAAAATCAATGATTTATTTTGTTTTTTGTGTGACTTACTAGTAAAAGGACACACCTGACTTTTAAATTGATACTTTTATAAATAAAATTGTCACATAATCTCTAGTTTGATTGCAGTAACACATATAATCTGTAACTTGCAATATTAAACTTGGTAAATTGCGAATTTAGCTAAACATTTATAGATGTATAAATACAAATTTTTATAAAAACAAAAAAACTACTGTATAAAATATACATTAAACTGGCTAACCAGAATATTCTTGTAAGTATATACTTATAAGTATAATAAGAAGTATATATATTCTTGGAAATATATAGGTTGGTGAATTTCAAACAGCAATATAAAATGTTTAAATTAGCATTTTAAATTGTTTAAAAATTGTTTTATATAGATATAATAATATATGATTATGTTAATCATTGAAATCATTTTGCAATTTAATAATAATAAAATTTGTTTTAAATAAAATTATATTTAAATAATATTTGATTTTTAAAAAATATATTTTTGATATATGACGTGCGGCCTTTAATTTGTTTTGAGAAACAATTTTAATATTTCTATTTAAATTGTTATACATCGTTATACACCGTAAATTAGGGTAATAAAAATGAATATAAATTGTGATATAAACCTTGTTCCAGTGTGGTGAATTGCGTTTGCCTGGTCATTTGGATATACAATAAAATAAAACAAAAAATATATAATATATAATTTAAAATATTCAAAATTATAGTTAACTATACAATACAAATGATTACAATTTTATTTTCATATAATAATTTTTTCACAGATACTAAACACACACATACTTTCCTATTCCTATATAAACTTTTATTTATAGCAATAATAATAACAATAAATAAGAAAATATTATTTAATAAAACACTTAATATAGTAATGCATTAAAATACTTGCAAAGAGTTATCTATTATTAACTCTTCTCTGGTTTTTATTTATTACCCGCATTTTCAGCGCAACTTATGGCCTATTATTTGTCATAAATAGTATTATTAAATCACTAATGAAACTAATATGATGTGTGTTGTGTTTAGTTAAATATATATTACAAGAAAAACTAGCTAATTAATTAATTTTAATAGTTATATTAATCATTATAATTGTAAATTTTCACGTAATGAACCAGCCATTTCATCTACCGGTCAATTATTTATATAAAACATATTTTTATTTTTATGCTATTTTTACAGTGAAACGTAAGTTAATGAAGTATTACTATGTTTATGCATAAATTTTTGCTTAACCCTTATCATCTAATAAGGAATAATTGAAATAAACTAGTTAAAACATGTTTGTATAGTTAAATACTAATTCTAACACATAGCGAAGTACTAAATATAAAATAGTTTTTATAGTTTAACAATCATTTTTTTAATTTGTAAAACTTATTTAAATGTAATTTGTAATTAAAATAACGATAGAAACAAAAGTTACAGAAATATGCGAGACTCACCCCATCCGCCAGACATGTCATTCCAACCGCGTTTACCCCACATTCCGTTCAACTCATTCCACGCCCTCTTTCCCCACATTCCCGATAAGTTGTTCCAACCGGCGGCGGACCCACTGGCCGGCCTCTTGCCTTAAGGTCACCACAAATTATAAGTCAAATATATATATATTTTAATACAAAAATCAAATTTATAAAACTTTTGTTGTATATAAAAGTCATACCCCAAGCGGCCGATAATTTATTGTTCCAGTTGGCTCGTTTACCCCAACCGCCTAAATAAGCAAGTTAAATTAAGTATTGGTAATAAATTTTTACTTAAGTATACATATAATTAACATTTATAATAATGATAAGCCAAATCAAAGTTTTACATGTATTTTTGTTTTAACAGTATTTATTATAAATTTATTTAGTAATAAGACAATGATTTGATTGTAATTTATTGAAACAATTAATATACTTTTAAATTTACTATGTAAAATTATTTGTATAAATATTTAATTACTTTTAATTGATTAATCAATAAACATTTAATGTTAAAATATAAACTAAAACAATAATAATAATGCATATTTTAATAATTAAATAATTAATATTAAAAAAATTATCAAGTACAAACTCATTTAAATACAATTAAAAGCTTAGAAATTTATATGTTAATGTTATATTAATGTTTGTTACAAAATAAAATAATTATTTCAAATATCAAAGTTATAAATATATTGTAAAAAATATACAATTAAAAAAATAAATGTTAAATAACTTTTAATGAAAATGGTTTTTTTAATTGAAATATTTATGTAAAACTATATTTATGTATAGATTATATTTAAATTTGTATTAATTTATGAAAATTAAAAATATAATATAACATAACAAAAATATACTGTAAATTTTAGCAAAAATATATTAAGAAATAACTAAAATTTTTAATTTTAACTATAATTGATTAAAAATTGAAAATGTCAAAATACTTTGGTTGACAAATATAGGTTCAAGTAGAAAGCAAGCAAGCAAGTAAGTATGAAGTAATCAAAAAGGTACCTTGTAAGTTATTCCACTTTTGTGCCCTCTTTTCTTCATCGTAAGTATCAATGAGATCTGAATCTAACGCTTCTTTGGTTAATAAAGATTTGTCGTAATTATTAATATCAGTGGCCTTTAGTGCCGAAAGATCTGTCTTATCGGATGAGTCTAATGAAGAAGTGGTACCCAAAGCCATATCTAAATGTATGGCAATTAAAGCCATCATTTGTACCAAAAAGATGAACAATTTTGAAACTGAATGCATAGTATATATATAATGGGGCTTATAATGTGTCGATTAACAGGTAATTTGTAGTTAAATATTAGTAAAATATTTAATATACGTATACGAAGTTTTATAAATATTAGATTAGTTTTTAATAACTAGTAGTTTAGTTTAATTCACTTATAAATAATTAATTAATTGTCGGATTGGATGGTCTTTGCATTTAAATACACTTTTACTTTTACAACAAAAACTACTACTCTCTCACTCACTCGGGCGAAGACAAGCGTTTGAAAAATATATTGTAAACTTAATGTCAATTAGACTACACTTTTATATTATTTTATATATCAATATATTTAGAGGGAGAGGGAGGGAGAGAGTGTGCCGGCGCAGTGATCAGCTCTTACAGTGCATCCTATCATATAGTGTTAGGTCCAGTGCTAAATTAAAGTTTCATCCAGTACATTATAATGGTAATCATGATAATCATAATAAAATACTTAATATTCATAACGCGATTAAAAAAATTAATTATAAATTTGTTTATTTAGCATTAAATATATATTTTTTAAAGCTAATGTAAGCTTAAACTTAATTACATTTTTGACATTAAATTTTGATTGAAAATAAAAAACTATATGTAAAAAAATATATGATTATAGATTGTTTTTTAGTGTGTGATACTATAGGGAGTGTAATGTTTTGTATTTTATTTTGTCAAAAACAATTGCCAAGTTATTTTTATAAATTGTTTTGTGTGAATCAATGCGTGATTTTTTGGGGGTATATTATATGCCGTATATATATCTATAAAGCTATTTAATTATTTTGTGTGTGTGTAAAATATACAAAATAATTTACCATGTTTATAGTGTAACAAATAAGCTAGTTTTCTAATTCAATACTTTTAATTTAATTTAATAAAAAATAATGAAAACAAACTAGAGTATTTTTACAATTATGCTTGAAAGCTTTGAATATATATTTTTCAATTAGGACAATTGAAAAACATTTAATAAAAAAAGAAAGAAAGAAAGAAAGAAAGAAAGAGAGAGAGAGAGAGTGAGAGAGAGAGAG
>JAQIWK010001029.1:0-12093 GCA_034695265.1 Dissorhina ornata | reverse complement strand
TAAAACAATTATTGATTTATTTTAGAGATAAACACAAATTTAGATTAATTTCTAAAATAGCATATAATATATAGTAAGGGATTAGAGTGTAAAACACAAACCAAACTCTACTCTACTCTACAAAACACTAACTAATGAAACGAATGAAGAGTGGATAGGATTACTAGCCTTTGTATTACCGAATCGATAGTCATTTGAATCCAATTGAATGGATTCAATGACTTTTTCGGCGACGGCTTTCGCGTCGACAAACCCTTTAGGAACGGCAGCCGCCGCTAGGATTGTATATCTATCGGTTGGACACACATTTGGTTATCCGACACAAGGGTTGGGAAAACATAGAAGTTTTGTATTTAGTTTTGGACTTTTTTTAGAAGATTTTGAATATTAATTTGAATCGAAATATTTGGGATATATATTTGATATTTTAATTAAATTAATTTTTTGATAAAGGATTTGTAGATTTGTAATGAATAAGTTTTAAATTGACATTAAATTTAGTTTGAAGTTTAGTTTAAATTAAAACATATATTTCGGGGGAATATTGAGGGTAATAATTCTGGTAATGATTTTCTGGGGATTAAGTAATTTGTTGTTTACCTTTAATATCATAATATTTCGATAATAAGACCATTGTTTAATTTTTTCAAGACATTTATGATTAGAAACAATAAAAATGGGAATTAAGTAATTAAATTAAATAAACGAGGGATCAATTTGCACAAAATTCATATGATTTAAACGTTTAGGGATAACACATAATGGGTATTGGGGTTTTAGACATATAGGCTTGCCTTGGTGTTTCCCAATTTGTAGTCATTAGTATCTAATTGAATGGCTTCACAAACTTTACCGGCAACCTGTCTGGCATCAACAAAACCTGCTGGAACTGATGCCGCCGCTAATATAGTGTATCTGAAAGGGATAGTATGCCATACCATGGCTCATTTGAGTACAAGGGCTCAACTTATAAACAATTTAGGATCTATTTATTTACTGATTAAATGTGACATTTTGTCCATTATATTAACTTTTTATGGGTTTATTATTTCGGGTAATTATATGTAGAATATTATTCATATTTTGTAAAAAACTTTTATATGAGTTTTGAGTGAATGTTTTTCTGGGAGATTGTAATTATTCAAGTCATACCTCTGTTTGAAGTCGGGATACAACATCCTGTTGGGGAATCCCTTACGACAGATACGGATGCCTTCGAGTACACCATTGCAAGTCAACTGATGCAATACCAGATGAGCGTCAATCACACCTGAGTTAAGTAGTCAGTCATTAAGTAACAATTTATGGCAAATGCTATGAGTTATCAAATTTGCAACTTATTAACGATTATGAATAATGAATATTTATGAATATTTTACAACAAAAAACAAAATTATTTGGTATAACTTTATGAATGAACCAAAAATTGGACGATTTTGGGCAATGAGTTTGTAGAGAGAGAATCGTATGGATTGTATAATTGAAAAATGAATGTATGAATACCTGGTTGTTTCATCTCATTAGGAATAACACAACGCACAAAGTGCGGGTGTGTGCTACCCAGGGACGTCATTAACTTACTTAGCTGTTCCTATTGACATTATAAGGGGGTAAATGGTCGAAATGGGCGATTCAATCATTTTTTCTAATATTCAAATTATTTAAACTTAATTTGTCTGTAATTTGTTTGGTTCAAAAAGTGGTATTTGATAGCTTTAAAGAGCTGATGGGTCGGCCCATCACATTTATATGCAACATATAATCGGATATTGGGTTTAATTCTGGTTGTCTTAACACTTTTGGACTCTGAATCAAAATGATTGGGACTCTGAATACAATATGGGAGTTCGTATAACAGTTACGAACAATACAGTCATATTTGGTAAAAACAATTTGGTTTCAATTGGTGGACTCAAAATATTGTATTAATACAAATGAGACACATATTTGGCTAACAAAATCATTTGTTTTTCAAAATAAAAAAAGTACGGAATTGGGGTACAGATACCCAAGAATTTGATAGGAATTACCGGTTTTTTGTGCAAAAAAGAGAGACAAAATGACAGTTAAATGATGAATACCTGGGGACTTAGTTTCGTTGGGAATGATGCAGCGCACAAAGTGAGGGTGCGTTGAACGTAGGGTTGTCATGAGTTTATTAAGTTGTTCCTGTTTTTATACACGTATTGGGGGCACAGGTATTGGTGCAAATTTGGGACAATATTAGCTCAACATATATTCGCACACTTTTGGTATCAAAAAAATTTGGTATATATATTTTTTTTGTGGTGTGTTTTGGTAGTTAATTTGGTGTTTGAGTAATTGAGTTCTTAACATAACTCACGGGACAGTTTGGGGACAGAACTCAGGGAAGATTTTGGGACTCAAAATCAAACTCGGGATTCAAACTCAAGATTCGTAATATAATGCAACAAATTTTCAATTTGATTCAAATCAAGCATTTGATCAATAAATTCAAATGGGTTTTTGGTTTTGGTTTATAAATTTGATAGATATTGGGATTGTATTGACTAAGAATTAGTTCTATAAAGTGATTCAAATGGTATTATCAAATGATAAGGTTTTTTGTGGAGATTTATAAAACACTCGGAAACCTAAGGTAACCGATTCTATTCATAACACGACAAACCATCACTCATTTAAAACAAGTGATTAAATAATACAAAAATAAAACAAAATAATATAAAATAAAAGCAAAGAGTAAGGGAAGGTTAGGTCACCTGGAGATTTGGTTTCATTGGGAATAATACAGCGAACAAAGTGAGGTTGGGTTTGGCGCAGAGTTGTCATCAATTTATTCAATTGTTCCTATGGTTTAGTTGTGGAAAACACCAAAATCAATGTTATTATCAAAAATTCAAAAAAACATTCATTAAATATATTTCACAAAAACTTTAATGGGGGAAAAAATATTAATTGTTTTTGTATAATGTGTTGTGTTTTTGATCAGTTGGTTAGTCCATACCCTATACAATCCAGAGACAGTCTGGAAACCAGAACCCTTCTTACGGCCTCCTTTGCCGCCTTTACCGCCGTCATCGCCACCACCGAGACCCGGATGGTCTTCAAAGATAGCCTGAAGTAGTTTATTAGAGCCGTGTTTGAATTGATCCACAACGCAATCATTAAGTGGATCCTTATTCTTCTCGAGCCAACCGGTGACATTGTAGGGCACAGTTCCGGCGTAATGTACAATAGCAAAGTGAGCCTCTTGACACCCAGGTTTGGGTGGTTTGGGTTTGACAAAGTTGGGTGATTTGCCCAAATGATTGTTCTTCAACTTCTCTTCAAAGGTCTTGTCAGTCGCTTTCGGGAACATAGACTCCTCCTCTAAGATCGACAGAATACCCATCGGCTGTCATAACAAAACATTTTGTTTAATATTATATTTAAAACATATTTATATTAATATATTCAACATAAACCGTGAAATTTAAAGAATATTTGAAAACTGCATATAATTTAGTGGTCGAAGTGATTCTGAAAGTCTTAGATTTTTAATTTTTTGTTTAATAAAAGATGGGAAAACTGTATGACCAGCACTAAACCATACGCGATAATGGGGGGATGGCCTGGGAGTACGGGAACAATACCTTTTCAATGAGTTCAATACACGCGAGTAAATCCATACCGAAATCAATAAAATCCCAATCAATACCCTCTCTCTTATACTCTTCCTGTTCCAACACAAACATGTGATGATTGAAAAACTGCTGCAACTTTTCATTTGTGAAATTAATGCACAACTGCTCGAAACTATTGTACTGTTTTTGTGATGGATTTTGTTGAAAGGGATTCATTTGGATTTATGGGTAATCATTGTTTGGGGTTGAGTTTGGGTTTGCAGTTTTGATAGGAAAATTTTGGTATTCATTTGGTATTGGTTTATATTTTAGGGCATAAATAATTTTTTAGGAGGTAGAATTTAGGTTTTGAATAATTTTTGGATAAAATTTAGGTTTTGAATGAATTTTTGGGTAGAATTTAGGTTTTGAATGAATTTTTGGGTAAAATTTAGGTTTTGAATGAATTTTTTGGGTAGAGTTGGAGAGAAAAAAGAAAAATACGATTAGAAAATGTGTTCAAAAATGACTTACTTTTTCAATAAGTTCAATACAAGCGGCCAAATCCATGCCAAAATCAATAAAATCCCATTCAATGCCCTCCCGTTTGTACTCTTCTTGTTCGAGTACAAACATATGGTGATTGAAAAATTGTTGCAACTTTTCGTTTGTAAAGTTGATGCAAAGTTGTTCAAAACTATTATGCTAAATTACATTTCAAACAAACACTCGCTTATTAGACAAAACATTTTTGATAATTAGTGTTAAGGTTAAAATGATATGAAATTTTGTTATTTTTCTAATAAACTATTTAAACAATTTTATTTCAAAAGTTTTACCTCACAATTGCCGCAAAAAATAAAATAAAATAAATTAATAATTTAATAAATACTTACGTCAAAGATCTCAAAGCCGGCGATATCGAGTACACCGATAAAGTATTGACGCTTTTGTTTGGTATCCAGAGTTTCGTTACACTTCTTGACAATCCATTTGAACATCCGATCAAACATAGCCTTAGCCATAGCGCCAATAGAGTAGGACACTTGATCCTTGTTTTTACCCTGGGTCACCATTTCAGTTCCGACCTTTATCCTGGGTTTACTGAAATTCTTGTAGAGATCGGCGGCGTTCACACCCAACAAATGGGCCACACGTTCGCCATCTTCGGTACCATCGGGTTCGCACTGTTCCTCTCGCGGTCTTTGCTTGAATTTCATGGTTCCGATGTGCATAACAGACGCTACTATCTTATACACGTCATGCTTCTCCTCCTCAGTAAAGCCCAATACATCGAAAGCATTCTAATTGTTGTGTAAATTGTTTTTATATTCATTTCAAAAATATTTATTATTATTTTTCATATTAAAGCCATTGAGTTGTTAAGAGATATAGAGTAAGTAGTTATGGTTTAATGGAAATGACATTTAAATGTTGACAAATATATTAATATATTGTTATTAATAATTATAGTTGTTTTTTGGTTAAAGTAGTTAAAGATAGAGAGACAGATAGATATGCAAACAGACAGACAATACACATAATAGACTTAAAATTCCATAAAATATTTGTTTTTAAAAAATAAGAGTAAATGTAAGAAAAGTAGAAGATATATTGCATTAAATTATAAGCATTTTGTTGATACAAATAGCAAATTAATAATAATTAACGATTGACAATGAGAGTGACAATGAAATGCATGTGATGTGATTGCTTTGAGACTCACGTTGGTTATTCTAAACTCTTCGCCGTCATCCACACCTTCTATCTCAGTTCTGCCCTGAGATATAAAGTGATAGAATTTGATGTCTTTGGTGAGCAATAGCTCATCTGAAATATGGGTCAATAAATTAACACTTTTTTGTGAACAATCCGTTGGCGGAAATCACGATTAATACGTGAGATGGTGTATACAGTTAATTAGGTATTAATAAGGTTTGTACATCTATATTATGTTAAAACTACTGTATTGTATGATTTTATTGGATTTGAATGGGAGGTAAATTGTAAATGTCAATAGTTTAGGAATTTTGGAGGATATTTGTTACCATTATTATGTGAGAAATTCATTGATTATTGGATACCATTACTGGGAACTACTGGGAGTTTGGAAGGAATGGTCAAAATTGGAGTTTAAAGCAAAGGTCTGGGTCTGGGATGTGATGGTAAGGAATTTTGTGAGATTCCGTCGAAGAAATGTATTTTTTAAAGACTTAATCCTTTCCTATACTAACAACTGGTCTCAAAGAAATACCAAAAACTACTACAATGTATAGCGAGCGCCGAATTGATTATTATTCGGTCCATTCCTTCATTCTTTATACAAATGCTATTTACATAACATAACTCACATCCGTGTCCTTAAACTCCTGGCCGTCATCGACCGACGGTATCTCAGTCTTACCCTGAGATACAAAATTGTAATCTAACACGTTGTTAGACAGCAGACATATCTCTGTATGAAAGTAAGTTCAGAATATTCTCTCTTTTATTCTCCATTTCAACACACTTTTGAATTTATAATAATTTGTTTTAAATATAAATATATAATATCTATTTTATGTGATAAACCTTTTTAAATTTGCACAGAATATGCAATAATTTATGGAATTTTATATCAAATGTTTTGATTAATTTTAGTTCACAAATGGTTTTCAAAATTATTTAAAAACAATTGGGACTCAAGTGATAATGGGCTCAAAAATTGTTGTTTTTTGGGAGCAAAACGGGTATCAAAATGAAAATTCAAACATTTTCTAGGATTCTAATTGGGATAACATTTAAAGATGTTTGACATATAAAAAGGGGATTAATTTTTGGTCGTAACACATACCGGATTAACTATTGGAATAACATTTATAAGGATTATACCCTTAAAGAGTATTAGTATTACTAAATATTGAAACACAAATCCAATGGTTTGAATGGATATGAAATTTGAGGGATAATTAGAAAATAAAGTTCAAACAAATATGAGATGATTTGGAAATATTGGGGGGTTTTAGCTTTGATTGGAGGGGTGGCTGAGTGAGCACATCCGAGCTCTAGTCTCTACTCACGTCAGTATCTCTAAACTCCTGGGCGTCATCAACACCGGGAATCGTGGTCTTACCCTGAGATACGAAATTGTAGTCTAATATCTCCTCAGAGAGAAGACATTCCTCTATTTATTGTCAGGATTTTGGGTTTAAATTAAATAGAAAAACAATTCTTATCGTTAGATCATATTTTAAATTATAGTTTACAAATCAATGACATTTTTTTTGGTAACGTTTTGGGGGCAAACTGTAAGATATGTATAAAATCTAAATCTGGAACTAATTTTACCTTTTAAAAAATCTTTTAATTTAATTTTTTTTTGTATAAAAGTGTGAGAAATATGTAAACTTATCATACCTTTGACTCCTTTGACAGATCCAGACATAATTTGGTAGAAGATATGATACGATCTCTCCAGAGTTTGTTGCGAAATGACTCGAGCCTTCTCCAGAAGATCTAAATTAAATGGTATAAATACATTTCATAATTAATAAAACAACTAAAACCAGATATAATCAAGGTACTTACAAGTCTCAATGTCAGCACCAGCCAGTTTGCCCATTGGGCCGAAATGGATTCGGATGAATTTACCGAATCGGGACGAGTTGTCATTACGTACGGTCTTTGCGTTACCAAACGCCTCCAATACGGGATTGGTCTGTACGACCTGATCCTCCAAATTACCCTACAATTTGGTTGTGACCCCCCATTAAATACATATATTAGTTACTAATTATAAATCTAAACAAATTAATTAAAACAAATAAATGCAAACTTTTTGTAATAATTTGCAAAATCTCATGCTTTGGATATAAAACAATTAACCATTTATACAGCGAGGATATGGATTACTATTTTTAAAATTAATTTTTTTTCAAATAAATCTACTAATTTGAAGAGGATGATAAAGCTTTATTTGGTGATTTTAGTCATGCATTTAATCAACAAAATTGGGTACTAAAGTGTCAGATCTAAAGGGATTGTCAAATCAAACAACGCAAGTGTGGTATGACAGGATGTGCTGCTACGGACACACTATACACAATCACTAAATGGATGGGTAGTTGAGTGAGCGAGTGGTGGGATAAATGTGCGGTCACTCATAAAAGAGGTCTAACGGGGTATACCTTCTTAGTGTCGCCTTTCTTGTCGGCCGACTTAGAGACGGCACCGACATTAGCGAAGTAAGCAATTACTTTCTTCGTGTTCTCAGTCTTACCGGCACCGGACTCACCGCTAATTTGGCAAAACACTCATTAATTTATAAGTTTAATTCAATATATTAATTTAGGAACTTTGGACTATAGTTTTATAACTAGTTTTTAATTGGGATTTTGTTTAGTATTTAAGGGTTCAGTGTTTTTTGGGTTGAAAATGGATAGGAATTGAGGGGAATATTCTGTATTTTTTGAAGTAATTAACATCAGCTTTAAGATTTGCTTAATTGTTTTGCACCGTATTTGCAGACATTTTTTTGGTTTTGTTTCCAATTAGACAAATACAAAGTAAAAATGAGACAGATATATAGATGACCAAGACACTTACTCCACTGGAAAACTTATGTTTAAAGCCCGAAGCGGCAACGGATGCGAAATAACATATTACTTTCTTTGTATTCTCGGTTTTTCCTGCACCGGACTCACCGCTAAAGTCAATTGGGATTAAAGGTTTGGATTTGGATTTTATATATTAATTTATATTGAAAATTAATATGGGATAAGGAAAGTGGTTTAGGGTTGGGTGGTTAACAAATGGGATTTTGTGTGTTTTGGGAATTTTGGATATTGGGAAAGGATTTTTTGGTTAATTTTGATTGAATAAACTCTTTATATTTGGATGAGATATCTTGATTTTTAAATTAATTTTGCATTTAAAATGCATAATATATTATTTTGTTCCACTTAATAATAGCCACCAATAAAAATAGATGACTATTGATAGTTGAATATGAAGTTTATTAATGTGCGGCCAATCACTTACTCCTGTTGTGAATTTATGTTTGAATCCCGAGGCGGCGATGTGTGCAAAATAGCAGATCACTTTCTTAGTGTTTTCTGTCTTTCCAGCGCCTGATTCTCCACTGATTTTATGTTTTAATATATTTAATCGATTTGATGGCATCCAGTGATTCCAATATATATGTATTGGGATTTGTGGTTAGATTTGAAAGAATGTTAATAGAGTTTAAAGGGAAGGAATGGTTAGTAAGAGAAGATAGGGATAGGTTTGCTTTATATTGTGGTGAAATACATACGTGATCAACATAGACTGATTCTCTCGATCTATAATATGCAAAATAATAATAATTGTTTTGTTATTAAATGGTTTTCAAAAAAAAGTATAAATATGTTTATATTGAAAGTTATTCTTGAAATTAAGATGTGAATTCAGCAGGTTACAGTTATAGTTTATCATGTTAATAAAATATTGAAATTCTATATATAATTGTATTTATTAATTGGAAAGTTAGTGTATATATACATCCGTATGTATAGCTATATAAAAGATAGAAAGTGTAGTTATAATAGAAATCTAAAAATAAAAGTGTAGTACAAGTGCTGAATGTGGAAGTATAGTAAGGAATAGTAGGAACTACTAGTAGTGAAGGAATTGGATCGTTAGCCATATAAGGAGTGAGCAAATCGGCTCAAGACATGCCTCACTCACACTCTTTATAAAGCATTCAAACAGCGAATACTTTATACTATTATTACGATTAGACATAAATGCCATTCTCTAAGAGCTATAATTGAGTTACTGTAAGCAGTTGTGCTCTACTGTTATATAAAGTTATATATGTTTGGCTCATATGCTGGTAACAGTGGTGGCAATAGTGCCAAACGGGTGCCAAATGGGCCAAAAAGGGAACAAAAGTTTTGTATGTCTTAAGACCACTTACTCGTCAACATCTCTGTGTAAGCGCCGTCAGAGATGGCGAATAGATGTGGCGGTACTTCAGTTCGTCTCCTTCCTCTATACATTGAGACCACTCTAGGCGTGTAGATCGGGAAACGCTTGTATGGATTGATTACCACACAAAACAATCCTGAATATGTCTATCATTCAAATCATATATTTGCAATCAAAGCAACAATTAGTTTATAAATAAATATTTTTAAATTAAATTCAATAATCTCATGCGTCAAGAGTCCAGTTTCAAGGGTTGCTATTTCCAGTCAACTATTGTCTACATTTTATTTTCATCTACTCTACAAAGGAATTGGTATGCTTTTAGACATTAAATAGTTAGGTTTTGGATTGGTTTTTCACTTGCAATAAAAACAATATGCACCCGTCAATCATTTCACACAAATTTATATATCAATTAAATTATATTTTAAATATAAACAAAATATTAAATCAAATTAAATTAAAATAAAATAAACTTAATATGTGTTAAAATCACTGCAAATTAATTTTTTAAAAAGAAATCTATAAAAACTCAAATTCAAAAATATAAATAAATTCAAAACTTAATAATCTAATCAAGTTAAAATTAAAATCATATATAGCTAATGCATTTAATTAGTTTTAAAAATCTTATAAAACACTTTTGTTTTTTTTAAATATATCATATCATAACTAATGTCCACTCCATGCGAAGATTTTTGGGAAATATCCTGACTATTGCCTGACTTACATAAATAAGTTGTGCCTCATAACGGGCTTTCAAATTATAAAGCACAGATGCGTCATTGAGATAGGTCAAATTAGACATATCATCGGCCTTCTCATACTTGGGTGGATTGACCTGCTGCAACAGGTCCTTTTTGATCGATCTCTATTGGGTTCGGTAGTTTGGGTTCGGTTTGTTTCAATTGGTTTGGGTGTTCAGTCATGATAGGGATAACATTTTTTGGGGTTGTTTTTTGTTTGTATTTTTTTTATAAGGAATGGGTAGAAGGGTTTTTTGGGGGCAGAGAAAGAGAGAAAAAAGGTAACGATTAGTATCAGTTAAACTTACATAAATCATATTAGAAGAGTATCTCTCTTTGAGATTATGCAAAACACTGGCGTCGTTTAAATATGTGAGAGATGCCATGTCCTCACATTTTTCAAACTTAGGTGGATTCACTTGTTGAACTAGGTCTTTCTTCAGTGAACGCTAATTATACCAAGTTCAATACATTTTAAAGCAACATTGTTTTGTATATAACAACAAAATTACAATTATTTCGTTATAATTTTTAAAAAATCATGTATTGATTGAATCGTAAAAATATAATTTTTTGAATATATTAGTCCAAAAAAATGGACAGATAGGTGTATGAAACACAAATGCTTACCACATCTCCTTTGCCCACGTCGACGGTGACCAAATCTCCCTTGGTGCTTTCGATGTTACCAAGCAAGTAGCACTCCTTTTCATCGGGAACCCAAACCATTTTCTTGCCATCGTATGGCTTCGTCTGATCCTTTCTCTTTTGCTCCAAAGAGACGATCAAATACTGTGATGGATCCGGATCTTCAGACATGATTTGATCCAATCAATTAACAAAATAACAGAAGAATAACAGCGGCTCTAACAATGCTGACACTCAAAGATTTTCACTGCAAAACAACTTCCCCTAAAAAAAGACAGACAAACAGAATATATATATCCGATTGCGAGAGAATATATTTTGTAATCCTTTTTTGTGTTCACAAAAAATTCCTTAAATATTCTGATATAATATTCTGTTAAAACAATATTAAATAAAATAGACTTACAGTTAGAAAAGCTGTTAACTCAGTGTCACAAAATTAAGTGTAGATTTGCTTTAAATGCGTGCCATCTGATCGTCAGCCGGGACTCCACCTTTAGAGGCGATTCTTGTGCCAAACCATACAAAGACAGTCATCGTATGGAAGGTATGTTCTGCGGTGACGTACCATTTTTGGGTCATACATACTCTGCATTTACATATATCCAGATACTGAGCCTTGAGATGATAGTCAAACCAAAACATCGTCGGCTGTCAGTGCTCAGTCGCCAACTGTGTTAGGACTCCGAATCGGATATTTTCAGATCTGTTCGTCTCTCTCTTTCTCTCTCTTTCTTTCTCTCTCTTTCTTTCTCTCTCTCTCTCTCTCTCTCGCACTTACTTTCACAGTTTTATGGGACGGGTTGGGCATCCCTCCAGCATATTCATGCAAAGCATTCAATAATTATTTTTCATAAATAAATAAATTAAAATTTTTATATTACATAACAATTAACTATATTTTGTTTGTTTGTTATTAAATTAGTTTATGATTTATTACAAATTTATACAAAAATCAAAATAATAATAAAATTATTATTTAGGTTTTGATATCAAGTAATCGCATGATTTTATTTTTTGTTTTATTTCTTTCATAAGATCTCAAATTCTTTTAGTTTTGTTTTAAAAAAGACTATTAATAGAAATAATTCATTTCACTCTTCGCTTTTACTCTCTCTCTCTCTCTCTCTCTCTCTCTCTCTCTCTCTCTCTCTCTCTTATTCAAC
>JAQIWK010001028.1:0-12104 GCA_034695265.1 Dissorhina ornata | reverse complement strand
ATTTCTATTAAAACACTTTAGTTTTTGAAAAAATATTTTTATATAAAACTTCAAACAACATGATATTTCCCTTAAAGCTCTCAACGAGAGAGAGAGAGAGAGAGATGAGTAAAGAATATGAGAATAAGTATTGCATTTCTCGTGTTTAATGATCACTTGAAAAGTTATTTTTGTAGTTCTTATTGAAAAAAATATATAATTTTTTATATATAAATATACGAGAATTACAATATATAATAGACAAATACAATTATAGACTTTATTTTATTTGCGAATATAATATAATACTTTAGATTTTAATTGAATAGATGTCTTATCAAAGAAGTATTTAAATGCAAATTCCTTTAAACAAGTAATTAGTTTGTCTCTTATATGTATATCATGTTTCTCAATACAATTATATAATTTGCAATCCTATTTATATTTTGTGTACAAATTTTATTTAATTTGTATTTTATATAACAAACTTTACTTTCAATTCTAAATCAGTTTATAATTGTATTTTTATTTCTAATCTTATTTTCTTTCAAAATGTTTAGTCCTTTAATTACATCTAAATTTACTCTTTCTATCTCAAAATCAATACAATTTATATACTTCAAGCGAATTATATTTATTACATAACAAATTCATACTAAAAACTTGTTTGCCAATTGTAAAATAAATAAATAAATAAAGTCAACACTAATATAACATTTATTGACTTAATTACTAATTTTTATTATTAGTTTTATTATTAAATTGTTGATATTATTATTATTATTTGTTTAATATGTTTGTATCTTTTAATTTTCTGTTGAATAGCGGCCCCTAAAGCAAACTCTGTGCCAAAGTTTGAAACGAGATTCACATTTAAAGTGCCTTTTATTGACTCTTCTCATCAGTGGTTGTCTTTGTGTGATTACGTGGTGTAGTGTCGCACAGATCGACCGAATGATTGTTAACTTTCAAGTATATGTCCAACATTTTTATATATCTTTCCCTTTGCCTCTTCCTCCCTCCCTCTCTCTCTCTCTCTCTCTCTCTCTCTCTCTCTCTCTCTCTCACTGCTTTTATTCAATTAATGTTTGGATTAACTTTTTAAAAAACTTTTATTTTCACTGAATTGTATTGACTGACAGTAAAACTGTTTGATAATAATAAATGGTTTTTGTTGTCCACTTTTTTTTCTTGGACAGAGTTATCCGATCACAACACTTCACAGAGTAAGTCCATGCGATGAGGGATACGTCTACATCCCAATTGTCTTTATGTCAATGCTATACATAGTCTATTTGGTCGAGTGCTGGCACTGTAACACACGATTTGAGCTGGTAAGTTGAGAAACTATACAAATTTGTACATTTATACAAATACTAGTGCACAACACAAATCCCACGACAACTATACAACTATTATTTGCTCTTTTTATTACCACTCTCTTTGCCAATTGAATACATGAATGAAATTTTATACCCAATGAACACCAGAATTTCAAATTTAGTTTATTTTATCGATTAATACTCAATAATACAGCAAAAAAGGAGCCAGCATATTTGCACCAACAATACATTTTGAGCCTTCAATACCCAATGCATTCAAAATAAAGAATTGAGTGTTGAATTTAAAAATAAATTTTAGGGTTATTTTTAACACATTTTATAATATAAAAAAATTTCATTAGTATTCAATGAAAAAAAAGAAAGAAAAACAAACAAAAAATTAATTGAAACAAAGTGTCGATTTGGGTGCCAAACAAAATGCAATACTAAAACATTTTAATACACTTCTCACGACACGTTAGGATAAAACTAAATGAATAATTGATTTCTAAAATGAAACATTACTTTTCATTTTTATGAACGCATCGATTGGTTTTTGGCAAAAATTACTATAATATTAATTAACAGATTATAATTATTATGTCAGAAGCTAACATAATTAATGATATTTTGCACTTTTCTAATCAAATTTGTTTTTCTGTTTGGATTTATTTACTTATTTATAGTAAGATATAATATTTAGACCTAAATATATATATATATATTTTATTGTTGTTTGCCTTATAACGCCGATAAGATTGTTATCAATTGCTGTTATATTTTATTTTTATTTTATTTCACAGATCTATGCTCTGAACGCGAGTGCCGTTTACACTCATATCGAGCAGATGAGAGAAGCGCAGCCTATTATTTGGTGGAAAGCAGGTATGACTTTACCAGATATTAGTTTTATTGAAATACAATAGTTTAAGTAGTTTTTATATTTGATATCAAAAAATAAATATAAAGAGTTACACTTTTAATATGAGAAAAAAAGTGGACAAATATTTGTTGTTTGAATGCTTTTTAATTTTCAAATAAAAAAAGTTTTAAGATTAAATTTCAAATTCTTACTAAATTTTTACAATTATTTTTTAAGATAAAATCTTTAAATCTATTTTATCATAAAATTTCTATGCATAACTAATTTCCCATAGTAACTAATTTCCCAAATCTATTATACGTAACCCTTATATATATTTTTGGCAAATTGTGTACAAGAATTGTATCGTAAGGATAAACATTAACCTCTTTTATAGTTGAATTGTTCGCTAAAATTAATGACACAAACATTTTCTTCATTCTTATTTGTGCTTACATTCTGACAGTCAGTTACCATTACGTCCGGCGCTCTCGACAAGTAAGACACGATTATCTTTCCAACTCTTATATGACATTAAAATTGTGAAAATAATTTATTTGTGAAAAATTTAAACACTAATTGTAATGTGAATATAAAAGAGTTTATTCTTTCCTTTTTCTACTAATTACATCCCTTTTAGTATATAATTGTTAATAGAGATGAATAAGAGAAGTGGTATAATATTGAATGAAACTTGTGTTGTCTTTCAGGTGACTCGTTATCGCAACGGCGACGCCTACACCACCGCTCAGATCTATTACGAACGGATCAATAGTCACGTCACGGGCTCTTGTTTTTCGTACGGCGACTGTGGTGTCAAAGATATATCTAAAAAACTCATTGATCTAGAGTTACATCCCGTCACCAAAATTAGATTTAGCAAAGGTTTGCCAATCAATTGATTCATATTTTATATGTTATGTTATGTTTCATTTCTGTATATTATAAATAAATCATTGATTTTTTTGGATATCGCGGCCAATACACGGTCTTAAACTATAGTATGCCTTAATGACTAGCTAACTTGTAATAGCCAGTGCCAATGCTATTCCCTTAATTGCTTAATCATTAAAAAAGATTTGTTTTATTTTTACTTAAGTGTTCAATAATTTTTCGTTACTTAAGAGATTGCATAAGCCTTTTATTTTGTCAAACAATATAGTATTATAAAGTTAAGAGTAAGCAAACTATTCTGTGTATAGCCAATAGACTGTAATGCAAAGCTTTGATTCTCCTCCGGATTTTTCAGAGTAAAAGCTTTTCAAACTCTCTCTCTCTCTCTCTCTCTCTCTCTCTCTTTCTTTCTTTCTTTCTTTCTCTCTTACACTCACTCACTCTCCTGTGAATGGATTTATTTATATCTCATTTGCAATTGAAATATAAAACACTTGCAAAACATTACTATATCTTAAAACTTTTATGTTATATTAACGAAAAGGTCAAAATTGATCATCCACTTTTTGTTTATGTTTTTCTTTGCTTAACACTCTCTGTTCATTAAATGCAATGATTTATTTGACACAAAAATTAATGATTAATGTCCTTATATAATGGCATTTTATCGACTAATGAATCAAAACTTACTTAATATTTGACATTCAAATTAAAGTTACCATTAAATGCACTCTACTTTACGACAGTAGTCGTTGTCTACTATATTGTTGACGATAAAGAAAGAAATAAAAGAATACACAGTATAAGAGATAATTCTCTCTCTCTCTCTCTCTCTCTTTCTTTCTTTCTTTCTTTCTTTCTTTTTCTCTCTTCTGTAGTCTTAAGTAAACGAAATTAAAGTCTAAAATAATAGAAAGAGATTTCCTTTTTTAATGCTCCTATTCTTTGGCTGAGAATTAAAGGTTTAATTATAGATATACTTCTGTATTAGTTATTCTCTAATAGAGTTTGTGTTGTATTTTGTTTTGTTGGGTTGCGATAGGGTTTGCATTTGCGAACATAGAGTCTGCCAATGAGTTTGAAGAGCAAAGATCTAACTTTTTTGAAGACAACGAAAGATATGATGACTACTTGGAGATGCGGGAAGGGCTTGACTTAGTCGGTAGTAATTTTCAAGAGTATATGGTATCTCAGGCTAACGCTGAACGATTGCCCTGGTATATATCACACTATGCCTTTTGGTTATTTTCATTATTACTACTTTCCTGGCCTTTTCGTGTACTCATTGAATACCAAACGTCTTACGCACACTTTCAAGTAATTGCTTTACTCTTATAATATTAGTTTAGTTTGCTTTTTGGAGGTCTTAATGTTTAGCTCCAATCCCTAACACCACATCCCTTATACTGTATAATGTAATGATAGTAATAATAATAATAGCAAATAAAAAACATGTTTTTCTTTGATTAACTTTGTTTTAAAGGTAATTAAACTTTTCGGCGAACACTACTCGAACTCAACCAATGATTTGAGTCGACTGTCACGGGAGACCACAATAGACAGCATAGATCTGATCAATAACTATACAATGGCTCCGAGTTATTCAGAGGCTATACTCCATGAGAGATATCCGGCACAACCACAACAACTGGGCCGCAATGATAACAATAGTGTTAACGTAGGAAATGAAGTGATCGCTACAAATCACTTAATGACCGACAAATCAAATGATACGCTCATTAATAGGACAACTAGTCGTCGGTCGTTGCGGACATCGTTGAGCCGTACGTCGTTAAGAAACGGACAAATTGTTTACTTTGTTTCGCCCCTTAATACGGATGTCCAGTCAAACCAGTCAGTCATCCGAAGACTATCATTGATTAATCCAGCCGTTGATGCCGAGGCTGTAGTTGACGCACAAACACTAGACAATCCGCCCACATATGAAGAGGTACTCCTCGAGAGTCACGCGTCGCCGCTATCGTCGCACACGACTCACGGCTTAACGGCTTTGAATCCGTTGCGCCGTTCGGTCACCGATCGGGACTTTTTTCGCCGTCTGTCCAATCATTTTCGTCGCCAATGGAACAGCTATTATGACATACAATACAATCCAAATGAGACACAACTTTGACTTTAATTTTCAATCTAATTTATAATAATTAGTTAAATAGATTTAAATTTTACTATAGATATATCATTTATATTAAGTTAATGTTAATATATTAATACTAAATATTAAACACTATATATAAAAATATTGATTGCCGTATATTATATTTAAAAATGTTATACAATTGTCTTACAATTATTACAATTGAGACTTTAGTTTAGATTTGAAATATTTTTAAATAAAAATAATAAATAAAAACAAAAGTTTTTAAACAAATTTATTAAATTTTTAAATTAAACTCTACAAATCAAAAAATAAAACAATTTATTAAATTATAAAAATTAATGAATATATGGTTTAAAACAAACACTTAAGTTGATATATAAGTTATATTTAATAATTAATTTAAAATCAGTAATATTTGGTGTGGAAAACAATGGGCGCCAAATCAATGCCCACCGTTTCGGCCCTAAACACCATAGATTCGTGACATTTATAACTCTGAGCAACAATTAGGTAGAGCTTATTAGCGGCTAATACGGGCACAACAGCTCTGGCACTCTTTGTGCTCAATAGCCAACTCTCCACAAAACCTGATTCGCCTTTTAATGTCCAAACCCTAATGTTTGAAGCGTTAAATGCCATCAAATAGTGATTGTTGGAGTAAATTGTGCCAAAAGTAAATGAAGACAATTGTATGGCGTTCTCGAAGGCAAGCGTTTGGATCAAAGAAAAGGTACACTTGTCTCGCAATGAATCCGATCTGTATATTGCAATGGATTGCGAACTCAATGAGTACTTCCCACCAGTCGTGGTCGCAGTTATTGCCAAATAGTCTTTTCCGTAACTTTCAAAGTGAACCAAGTCTTCAACGCTGACCACCGGAAGTGTTTGAATTAACTCCAGTGACCGATAGTTTTTCACTACAAATATCAAAGTTCCGGTGCTATCGGTAACACAATTAAGACCGTAGTGTTTGGCCACCACTACGTAAATCTGATTGTGTCTCGTAAAAGCTACCACTTTGGATGCGTCTAAATGTTGACAAAAATGTTAATAAATAAATTTTAAATATATTTTAATAGATTAATTAAGTTAAAACTAATTTAATACCATTTCCAACTATAGATTCAGTGATTTGATTAAACATTAATTTGTTTGAAACGCTTTCAAATGAGTGGACCATAACTTTTCCGGTTGATGTTTGATATGAAACTAGCAATACGTTTGTTGGGTTTATTGGGAATATTTCAATGTAATTAACAAATGGACCGATCGATGCCACTAAATGACCAGATATGGTGATGTGAGCCGTAAAATTGTAAGAGTGTGGACTCCAATGAGCTGTAAATTCTTGTCCATTCAAATCAAATGTTTTATGAATGACATCAGTGTTTGGTTTGGTTGGCATACTCTCAAAGAGTTCATCACTTGTGTTGTATTTAATTGACTGAACTGTTGGTCGGCTTCCCATCGTATCAATTATATCAAAGACATTATCATTAGAGACCTGAACTCTATTGCCATGAATTTCGTACAGAATTTGGTATAACTTGAAGAATTCAATCTCAAAAAGCGATTTCTCTAATGAACTGAACAGATAATCAGAAACATAATGATGTCTATTAGCTTTGGTGGTCAGCACATCCTTTGATACGTTAACAACACTTGTAAATTGTTTGACAGTATTAGATAATGCACTCAAGTCTACATTATCAACGTGTTGGTCAACCATCACATCCTGTCCGAAGACAATTGATTCAAACTTAATGGGATGTGTTAGAGCTTGTGGTCGATCTCTTAACAACGACTGTGTGGCCAATTGAGTCAAGTTTTGACCGCTTATTAAACGACTTACGAAGAGATTTTGGCCAATATTTAGAGGATTATTAAATGTTAGCAAAGCCGACAAACTCTGGTTTCCGTTTAGTGTAATAAAGTCGTCGGGAATTTGCCGTCCATTCAGTAATTTAATGCTATTATAAGGCGATGATAGCTCTACTAATCCCTTCACTATCTTATGACCGGTTATTGTCTGATCATTAGATGTGAAAAATGTGTTCATTTCGATGGCTTTCAGAGGAAAACCATTAACCAGACCCTTGATTATTGCGTTGTCGTTAAGAACTAAGTGTTCAAAAACTTTCTTTCCTGTTATCACTTGAGGTGATCCGTTGTCAATGTGCAGAAGTACAGCATCTTTCAACAGATTAATGCCATTAATTCGGCCCATCATTTGTGTCCAATTGCTTACAATGATAGCTAAGTCTTTAAAATGTGTGACTCCCAGCACATGTGTCGGTCTATTAATCCTAATCGCTTCTGAATCCAATTGTCTCAAATCCACGCCATTTATTGATCTCATAATTGCTTGGCCTCTGCTTTGAACCAAATTATTGACTGTTATGTCATTTTCAAAGATTTTAGGCGCAGAGATTCGCTGTTCATACGGACTATTGATAAAAACTATGTCATCTAATAATCGCTGAATATTCATGTGATTCAAAGATGTTGTATTTAAGTGACCCAACACATTGACAGATCCTGTGATAGTCTTAATACCGGTGATGTCGGTTTGGATTGAGTTGACAAAAACCGCATCATTGAATAGTTGAGTCAAATTAATGCCATTAAGACGTCCCATAATATTCAAAGTTGTCTTCACTTTTGTGGCACCGATTAGCTCCAGATTACCAGTAATTATATTCTTGGCGTTAGTCTTCATAACACGATCGTTGAACTCCGAGAGATCGATGCCATTAACCAAACCTTTTACTAATAGATCTCCGTTTATGCGAACAGTTTTGTCAAACATTACCTTTCCTTTGATAATATGATCTCTAGTTTTGGTTAACAATTCATTGGAAAGATCTAATCCATTAAGACTAAGAGCATGAATGTTGGCGCCCACATTGAATCCAGATTTAAAGATATTACGACCCAAAATCAAGTTATTGATATTCTTGTAGACGGCATCGTTGGCCAAATACGATACGTTGATACCATTGAGCACACCGTCCAATGCCAGAGGCTTTGTAAAAGTGACCGGATGTGTGAAAATAAATGGGCTTCTGATTTGAGTTAATCGATTCAATTGAATGGCATTTTCTTTCAGATACGACAAAGAAATGCCAGAAATGCCTCCCGAAGTTCGGATTTGCGAGAATGTCTGATCGCCTCCAAACAGTTTGGGTGCAAAAACTACTTGCGATTTAGTGGCAGACATAACATTGTTGGCAAAGTTTGTTATATTCAGACCATTGATATGTCTAATGACTTGTAAATGACTTGAACTGCAGTTAACTAGTTTTACATTCAGAGGAAAAGTATTGTCAGCGTTTAGTGGTATGGCTCGAGCGCTCAAGTCTTCAATTAATACGTTATCAACTCTTCGGCGGACAATTATGGGATGTGTTGCCACCAATTTGTTTGCATTCAATGCTTTGGTAAAAATCTTTGGCCCATTTATTTGTTGATACTTTGATTTTAAGACAAAATCTTTTTGTGGAACTATTCCGTTGATATTATTAGCAATCAATTGTCCCGTAATTATCATCTCATCGACAAAATTCTTCATTCCAGTGATTGTCTCGGGTTTTGTCAAAGAAATGCGATTGTTATACAACTGTTCGATATTGACGCCACCGATCAGGCCTTTTACTTCAAGTGACTTAAACTGAGTTAGCGATGCGAAGATTTTTGGTACCAAAACTGTGTCATTTCTGGCGGTGGACAACAAGTCAAATAGGTTGACACCATTGATCCGATCGGCAACCAACTGTCTCATCTGGACGTTTGATTCAAAGATTTTGGTACCAATAATATTAACATTTGGATCGTCTTTAAAGATTGCCTCCCGAAACAGATCCTTCAGATTAATACCATTTACCACACCATTCAAGTCAACGATACCCACAGATACAGGTCTATTGAAACGGACATTCTTCCGGATTAGCTTATCGTTAAACTTTAGTGTGTATTGTTTTAGTTCAGACAAATTGACGCCATCAACCAAACGGCGGGCATCTATGTCTTGATTGACAATAAAGCCATTTGTAAAAACAACGGGTCCTGTAATTTCTTCGTTACGGCTTAGCGTCACTATGTCTTGAGGTAATCGTAAGCCATCTACCAAACCATTTACCAATACTTCTGCTTCAAAAACTACAAGTCCTTTGAAATGCTTTATTCCGGTTATTATCTAAAAAACATTTAAAATAGTTTTAAAATAATTTGTAATTATGAAAATTATTTTAAAAAATTACTTGATTTGCATTTTTTAGTAATAAATCTGAAGAAATAGCCAAACCATCCAAACGTTTCCCAACAAACAAATTGTTTTTGATGGACACGTCATCCAAAATGAAATATTTTCTACCTCTGACCAGAACGGGTCGGTTTTTGTAAACCAATTGACTGGCCATCAATGAAATGTCAACATTATTGACCATACCTTTCACATTAATATTTTGTGTGTTTAAAGGCTTTCGGATAATTAGTTTTGAGTTAACTGTTTGAGGAAAGCCATTGGACAATAGCACGTCTTGTAGTAGTTGAGGCACATTTATGCCATCAATTGTCAAAGAGTTGACACGATTTGCAATAATTAAAGGCGACGTAAAGATCTTTGAGGCAAACACTTGTTGCGGGCGATTGAGAAACACTAGATCTGAAGGTACTTTAAGACCACCTATTTTTCCGTTTACTTTCAAGTCTTTAGCGACAATTAATTGAGACGTAAAGTGAACCAAACCGTTGATAATTTGAGGTGTATTTGTGGTCACAAATTGATTGTTGAAATTAATTTCATTTATATGACCAGAATTAATGAATTTTTTGACCAAATTTGGTTTTACCACGTGTTTGACTCCTCTTATAACTTGTGGTCTACTTTTTCGGTACAAATTACTCATAACTTGTCTCAAGTCTCGCCGATCAACCGAACCGACCACTACTGAAGTGGTGTTCAAAATGGGTATCTCGTTGTGTCCAATGAAACGCTTGTGTCCAGTAATAATCGACGGCCGGTTCCGCAAAACAACATCACTTATCAGTCGCAGGAGAGTTGCAATTCTCTGTTCAATGGCAATGATATCTCTTTTCAAGTCTTGAAACTTGAATCTCAAGTCATTGATGGTAAGCCTCGAGTTTTGCCAAACAATCTTCTCAAGTATCTTATACTGCTTGACGTGTACTCCCGAGAGAACAGTTAGATTTGTAATAAGACTTGATTTTAAGACCACACCATTAGAGTTGGGCCGAACAGCCGTCCTGATTGAATCCATCACTTTTCGCAGATATGACTGTTGAAATGCATACCTTTCCTTCAAGTTTGTCATCACATCCGATATTTTTTGCGCTCTCATCACCTCTGGATCGGGAATGAGTCGACTCGTGTAATCCAATTCGGGAATCTTCGGTCCAATCGATCGTTTACTTCTTTGGCCATTATCTTCAGATATACTATCAATAGACAAATGATTGGGTCTATGCTGTGATATCACTTGAAGTGCTGCCGATTCAAGATTTTCATATAGTTTATCATTAAATGATTGACTGCAGGCACACAACGGCAACAGACATGATATCAACGTTAACGCCGACACCATATTTTTAATTTATTTAAATGATTATCACAATTACCACACCTTATACTTGTTTTATATATTATTTTTGCTAATATTTAACTAAAAACTTGATTAAAATTCAATACAAAACATTTAATATACCAAAAATATATTTACAAAAGAAAATCATGTTAACATTGAAATGTTCAATTTGAAAGTAATATATTTAAATATATAAAACTTATTAAAAGTGAATATATTTATACTGATATTAATAATTATGCTAAAAAATTTATTTAAAAACAAATTTTAGCAATAAATATAATTAAAAGTTAATAAAAGTTGTTATCAGTTCATATAATTTCCATTAATAAATAATAAAATTTATTTATACAATTATTTTTTTGATAATATTGAATACAAGACACACGTTTATTGATTATAATTATAATTACATTAAGTTTTACATTGAATTAAATTTGACTAAAAAAATTCATATCGATATTGACTGCAATTTACATTGTTTTTCAAAAAATATATAATTTTGCAGTTCAACCCATTGAAGCCATTGCACAGGTGTATCCCAAACCCGATTCTTTGAACTTTGTTTTTTATAATTGTTTTGTGTGTTTGTGTTTCAGATTGATATTAAAAAAGTGAAGTTTATATTTGTTTTGTTAGTGAATAGATATTTTGGAAATTTTATATATTTTTATTAGTGTAAGATTTAGTTAAATATAAAATATGTTTTAGGTTTTAATTTTGTATTTAAAAGTTTAGAAATATTTTATTGTTTTGTGTGTTTAAACATTGAAATAAATATATTTGAAATATATATTTATTTTACATAATATTATAATAAAAAATATTTATGAAATATAAATGCATTTTATTTTGGAAACGCTTTTCTTTCTTTCAACAAAATAATAGATATTAATATATTTTAAATGAAAATATTATTTTGAATTTTTATATTTCATTATAATTTGAATGAATTATTCAAAAAAAGTAATACATTTATAAGAAATAGGTTTAATTAAAACAAGACATTTACTATTAATGGTACTACTACTACAACTAATAAAAATTATAAATACAATAAGTAATAATATTTATATTTATATATAATATGCTTTTTAAAATAAATAATTTAATTTTATATCCAATTGTTAGCAAACTTTCATACCTCTCAACAAATGTCAGAATATATTTATTCAACAATTTTGTTAAATTTATATCAATTTCATAATTAATTTTTAAATTTAATCTGATTTACAAGTTGTTTATCTCAGTTGGATTAGCCGGGCCCATAAAGTTGCCAAATTAAAATTTCTTTACTGAATAATGATCTAGACCATATTTAATGT